>CAUYQG010000395.1:0-23693 GCA_963574415.1 Tarsius wallacei
TTGAGGTTTTACATTTAGGTCTCTGATCCATTTGGAGTTAATTTTTGTGTATGGGGACAGGTAGGGGTCCTGCTTTAATCTTCTGCATGTGGCCAGCCAGTTTTCCCAGCACCATTTACTGAATAGGTTATCCTCTCCCCATTAAGAAGTCTTAACTATCCTAAATATATATGCACCCAATATTGGAGCACCCAGATTTAGAAAACAATTACTATTAGACCTAAGAGATGACTTAGCAGCACAGTAATAGTAAAACACTTTAACACCCCCAATAACAGCTTTAGATAGATCATTGAGGCATAAAACTAACAAACAAATTCTGGACTTAAATTTGAAACTTAAGAAATGTGACATAATAGACAGAATACTTCACCCAACAGTCACAAAATATACTTTCTTCTGCACATGGATCATATTCTAAGATTGAATACATGCTCAGTAATAAAAAAGTCTTAATAAATTTTTTTAAAAATCATAGTCATAGCAAATATCTCTACTATAGTGGAATAGAAATAAATCAATACCAAGAGGAACTTTTAAAAAATCTCACAAATCCATGGGAACCTGCTCCTGAATGACTTTTGGGTAAACAACAATATCAAGGCAGAATGTTTAAAAATTATTTGAAACAAATGGAAATAGAGATACAACATACCAAAACCACTGGAATGCTGCAAGAACTGTAAAGAGGAAGGTTTATAGCACTAAACATCCACATCAAGATGATAGAAAGATCTCAAAAACAACCTAATGTCCCGTGTAAAGGAACTATAAAAACAAGAACAAACAAGTTAGCAGAAGAAAAGAAAGAAGAAATATCAGAGCAGAACTAAATGAAATTGAAATTTTAAAGCATACAAGGGATCAATGAAATGAACAATTGGTCCTTTGAAAGAATAAACAAGATTTATAGACTGCTGGCCAGATTACAAAAACAGGGAGAGAGAAGATTCACATAAGTATAATCAGAGATGAAAGAGGTGACATTACGATCAATTGCATGGAAATACAAGATTATCAGAGATTACTATGTGCACCTCTATGTGCATAGACTATAAAATCTAGAAGAAATGCATACATTCCAGGAAACACACAACCTCTCAAAATTTAAACAGGAAGAAATGTCAACCCTGATCAAGCCAATAATGAGTTATGAAATTTAAACAGCAATTTTTAAAAACCTACCAACCAAAAAGAATCCCTGGACCAGATAGATGGATTCACACCCCAAATCTATCAGACATACAAGCAAGATATGATAATCTTACTGAAACTATGAGCAGGGGGGATTACTCCTTAAATCACTGTACAAACCAGTGTAATCCTGATGCCAGAATTTGTCAAAGAAACAACAAAGAAAGAAAACTACAGGCTGACATCCCTGATGAGCATAGAAGCAAACATTCTCAACAAATACTAGCAAACCACATCCAACAACACACCAAAAAATATCAATCACAATGATCAAGTGGCCTTTATTCCTGTTGCAACATACGTCAGTGAATAAACATGATCCACCACATCAACAGAATTGAAAGCAAGAACCACATGATCATTTCAGTAAATGCAGAAAAGGCATATGATTTAAAAAAAAAACAAGCCTCAATCATCTAGGCATCAAAGGAACATTCCTCAATAAGAGCCATCTATGACAAACCTACAGCTGACATCATACTGAATGGGCAAATGTTGGAAGCATTCCCTTGAAAATTGGAACAAAACAAGAATGTTTACTCTCATCACTCCTATTTAACATAGTACTGGAAGTCTTAAACCAAGCAATCAGACCAAAAAAAGGAACAAAAGATATCTAAATATGATCAGAGGAAGTCAAATTATTTGTCTTCACAGATTATAAGATTCTATATCTGGAAAACTCTAAAGAGACCACAAAAATATTCCCAGCACTGGTAAGCGACTTCAGTAATGTCTCAGGACATAAAATCAATGTTCAAAAATCATTAATATTACTATACACCAACATCCAAGCTGAAAACCAACTCAAGAACACAATCCTATTGAAAATAGCCACACAAAAAACAAACTATCTGGGAATATATCTTACCAAGGAGGTGAAAGATCTTTACAACAAGAACTACAAAACACAGATGAAACAAAACAAGGATGCCTTAAGCAAACAGAAAACATTCCATGCTCATTGATTGGAAGAATCAATGTAGTTAACATGTCCATAAGTTCCAAAGCAATCTACAGATTCAGTGCAATCACTATAAAATTGCCCACATAATTTTTTACAGAATTGGAAAAACCAATTCTTAAATTCATATGGAAACAGAAAATAGCCCAAATATAACAATCCTAACGAAATGATCAAAGCTAGAGGAATTACATTATTGAATTTCAGACTTTACTGCAAGGCTACAGTAACCACAACAGTATGGTACTGGTACAAAAAATAGACACATAGGCCAATGGAACAGAATAGAGAATCCAGAAATGAAGCCTCTCAAATACAACTGTTGTGGGAAAACAGAGACCAAAGCTATCTTAGGAAGTAGTGGTTTATTAGCACCAAAGTGACTCAGTGGGCTAATGCTCCAAGGCTGAGCAACCATGAGAAAGAGGAGAGGGGTTTTATCCATAGTTTAGGTAAGGGAGGGGGTTGGGTTGTATGGCTATACATTTTTCTTTGGAATTTGCAAGGTGGTATCTAGCAAAACCAGATCCTCAAAGAACAAGTTGTCTCCAGGGCATACATGATAAGCAGGGGTTGTAAACCGATCACTTCACAAAGAGAGGATGCAGGGGTAAGGTTGTGAATTGATTACTATCTTGCACTTCCAGGAAAGTAGCCTTTGTCTATTTGGATTTCTCACATCCCATGTCTAGCAGGTTTGGAGCTTGCAGGTTGATTTTTTAAAATGAATAATTTTGCCTGTTTTTAGCCCCTCTCTGCCACATTCCCCCCTTTGATACTCGACCCTTCATGGGTTAAGAACATCATCTTTAATTTGGTGCATTAACATTATGTGGGTCACAGTTTTTATGTTCAACAACTATTTCTACAAACTTAGAGATGGAGTTCATAATTATCAGGGCTATGCAAGGGAGGATAAGACAGGATCCCAACAATAGGATTACAGATCCAATAATGTACTGAAATCCTCCCAGACCCGAGAACATGTTTTCAAACCAATTGCCAATTTTTATGCCATGCTATTTTTGTACTGGGACATAGGTAAGCTTTCTAATATAAGAAAGAACAGAAATGCTAGTGAGACCTTTTCACATGTCCAATTTGTAGGGGTCAACTCTGTCAATCCTTTGGCAAATAAAGTCAGTCCTGTAGCAAATAAAATGACAAACAGCATAGCAGTTGGCAAATACAAAGGCTGACAAAGCAAAACAATGACTTATCAGTAAGGTCCGTTGAGTCCTGAAGCTTCTGCCATGCGTAGATCAGCCAGCGTCCTGTGTGTGGTTGATGCAAGGCTGATGAATCCTCAAACTTCATCCCTGCAGAGACTAGGCAGCCCCAGAGTGGCTAGAGCAGGGCTTGGGGAATCTTTTTGGGGTTTTCTGTCAGCCTCGGTGACTTTCCGGAGGGTCAGCTTAAGGGGAGCCAACGGATTTGTGGCGCACTCCCAGTCCTGAAAGGCAGGCTTAACTCTGCTGTAATGGATCCAGGGAACTATTTTGGCTACCTTGACTGCAGTTGGACTAGACAAAAGGACAGTAAATGGACCCCTCCAGAGGGGTTTTAGAGGTTTTACATTCCATTCTTTTACCCATACCATATCACCTGGTTTAAAAGAATGGACATCAGTAGTTAAACTAACTGGTAGCCACTCTTTGACTTGATAATGGATGGCATTTAAGGCTGAACCTAAGGCTTGCATTTGTTGTTTTAAAATAAGAGTTCCTAACTTCTTTTAGTATGCCCTTAACAGGAGGGGGTGGCTGCCCATAAAGGATTTCAAAAGGAGAGAAACCTGCTTGTTTTGTGGGGCTAGACCTTACCCTTAGAAGGACTATTGGCAGAAGCTAGACCCAGTCTAAATGAGTTTCTTGGCCTGTTTAATTTGTTTAAAGGCCATTGCTGAACTTTTTCCCTTAGCAGAAGCTCCTTATCACCCCCCTTTGTGGCTCCATAAAGGGGTTTTGCCATGATGGAGAAGTTAGGTATCCAAATTCTACAGAACCACACAGCCCCCCCAAACTCCCAGATTTGACACTAGGTAGTTGGGACTGGAATTGAACACACTGCCTGTTTCCTTTCAGGGCCAAGTTGGCGCTGGCCTTGGGACAAATGAAAACCTAGATACCTAACCTTTTCCTGACATATTTGGGCTTTTTTCTTTGAGACCTTGTAACCCTCCTTCCACAGGAGGGTGAGCAGTTGTTGTGTCCCTTGCATACAGTTTTCCTGGGTTGTTGCTGCCAACAGTAAGTCATCTACATACTGGAGCAAGGTATAACCCCACTGGTGTACTGGAAAGGCTTTTAAATCTGAAGCTAGTGCCCTACCAAAGATGGTTGGAAAATTCTTGAATCCTTGGGGAAGCCATGTCCAAGGTAACTATCCCTTGGTGCCATTTGTTGGGTCCTCTCATTGGAAAGCGAAGATTGGCTGGCTTCTTGGGGCCAGGCGGATGCATAAAAAGCATCCTCAAGGTCCAAGCACGTGAAGAAAGGAGCTTCAGCAGGGATGAGACCCAGCAGTGTATACGGGTTTGGGACAACAGGTTGTAGAGTGGCCACAACCTGATTTATGGCTCACAAGTCTTGAACCGGCCGGTAGTCATCTGTGCCTGGCTTCTGCACTGACAACAGAGGCGTATTCCAAGCAGACTGACAAACCCGGAGGATTCCATAATGCAGGAGCCTCTCCAGGTGCTTGTGGATTCCTATTTGTGCTTTGCATGGGATGAAGTATTGCCTCTGATGGACCAGTTTGCCCCCTGGCTTTAATTCCACAATCACAGGGGGTATATTTTTTGCCAGTCCTGGAGGATTGTCCTCTGCCCACACTCCCAGTACTCAAAATGGCAGCTCTGGAGATTTTTGTGAGGACTCGGTTAGGCTCTAGAACCACCATTCCTCTTCCCGGGGGACAGTGAAGGTCATGATTTTAGCCTCTGGGCCTCTTAATCTCAGAGTTATGTGATTAGGAGAGTCAAAAGTTATCTGAGCTCGAAGTTTTCCCAGAAGGTCTCATCCCATTAAGGCTACGGAGTAATCTGGGTGATACAGGAACTCTTGAATGACCTCATGGCCACCGACTGTGCAGCATCACAGCATTGTAAAGGGATGTCTGGCTTGATGTCCAGTAACTCCCATAACATTAGCCCATTTTTGGGAGAAGGGGCCTACAGGCTGGGTGATCATGGAGTGTTCCACTTCCATATCAACCATGAAGTTCATATGTTGGTCCCCTACTGTCATGCTGACCATAGACTCCTGGGAACCTAAAGATAGTAGGGAGCCCAGTCTGGCCTATTCTTGTTGCAGTCCTTCCACAGAGGCCAGGCCCATAAAGCCACTAGGACCTGGTGGGTCCTGTTGATAAGTGGAGCTTTGTGGGCCATTTTTCTGATGGGCATCCTCATCAGCTATTCTTTGGGGGCATTCACCTTTCCAGTGATCTTCTTGGAAACGAAAGGCACACTGATTTCTCCCTAATTTCATAGGGGGTTGTGATGTCTCTTGTGTAGGCTGATTGATGGAATTCAGGGGTCCCTGGGAAGGTTAAAGCAGTCCAGACCTTGCTCTGGGAAACTGCCAACCTAGCTGTCTTCTTCTCCGACCTCTGCCTCTGTTTCCTCTCAGTGGGCCTGTTATCTGGTACCCCACAATGGCAGCAGCAAAGATGGTCATTTTCTTTTTCTGCCTTTGGTCTGCCTCTTGTTGGGCCTCCTTATCTCGGTTAATGAATACTTTAGTGGCAACTTCTAGCAGATGGCTAACAGTCATTCCAGCAAAACCCTCTAGTTTTTGTAGCTTACATCGGATATCCCCCTGGGACTGTCTGACAAAAGTTGTGTTTACCATATGGTGATTTTCAGTTGCCTCTGGATCAAAGCAGGTGTATAGCCAAAAGGCTTCAGAGTCTCTCATAGAATTGGCTTGGGCTCTCGTCAGCTCCCTGGAACACCTCAGAGACCTTGCTCATATTTATGGCCTTTTTCCCTCCTTCTCTTGTACCTCCTAGGAGGACCTCCTGATGCTGGTCAAGCATTTGCAGTCCCTGGTTACTGTTGGGGTCCCATTGGGGGTCCTTCTCTGGGGACTGATTTTGGGCATATGCCTGGGCATTGAGTGCTCCAGCTAGGGCGTGTTCCTCTAGCCATTATATAGCCCCCTGTGTAATTCTCTGATGCTCCTCAGTATTGAATAACATCAAGAGGAGTTGGCAGCAGTCTGCCCACGTTGGTCTCTGGGTCTGGATGATGGACTGTATTAAGTCAATCATAGCCTGAGGCTTTTCTGTGAAGGATGGTGTATGATTTTTCCAATTCAGGAGGTCAGTGGTGGTGAAAGACTGGTACACAAATGTGCATTGCCCACCTTGGATTTGGCCTTCTTGATCATAGTAAATAGGTCCCCTAGTCTCCCTCAGTGGCATCTGGAAGGCACCACACCATTCTCCTGATGTGAAGTTAAACTTGCATTCTGGCAGCTGCTTTCTGAGTGGGGTGTGGGGAGTCAGAATAGGTGGTTCAGATATGGCCTCTGATTGTTTAAGAGACGTCCTAGGCTTAGGGTTGCATTTCAATTGTGAGTCTCTAACAGTGGCTGATGCTGTTGGAGCAGATGGCAATGGTAAGTAGACTGGAAAATAAGGTGGTGGGATTTCTGGTTCATCAGCCAACACCAGCTTGTCAGCCAACTCATCAGACTCTGATGGGCATTTGGACTGAGCTGTTTGAGGGCTACCATAATTTTGAAACTGTCTTCCCAGCAAGCTTTTAACCAAGAGGGCCATGCAAGGACCGTATCCTGCCAACAGTCAATATAAGGGAATTGGTCCGGGTGACCTGGCTCTCCTACTATAATTCTGTATACTCTCCTAATGGTTTTTCTATCTAAGGATCCTTCTGGTGGCCATCCATCCCTGAAAGAGGGCCAATCTATTTCACAGAATGTATGGAGCTTTCTCTGAGACAGTTTGACACCATAACAAATCTCCACTGAAACATTTGTCAAAGTTCTTAAGCATGCAATCGAGAGGGATATTCTTACTTTGGTTTCCACCCATTTCCTCCCCCTAACAGACAGCAAGCACACAAAAATGAAGAAACCGGGGATATAGGAAAAACAGTTGCTTTGTCCTCCTCCAGCCATACTCCTCGCAGAGATATTTCAGACACCTCTTAGCAATTGACAGGTTGGTACAAACCCCCAACCCGAACCAAACCTGTGATGGGGTTGGGGCTGCCTTCAGCTGTATGAGGTCGTCACCAGCTAAGATCAGGACTCAACTCTTGCTTTGTCCATTTGGACAAGTCGGAACCCTTCTGCTGTTCGTCTCATTCACACGCAATCACACAGCACATTCTCCAAACCTCCACCCTAATCCTAGGAGTCAATGTGTTCATCTCAAGACAGTGTTCCTTTCACTGCCTTTCAGTCCTTTCCTTCAGACTGGAGACTACTAGCATTCTCCCAGAGGTGATCAAGCTCCCCTTCTGCCATCTACTGGCACGTCTGTGCAAAGACCCTTGTTCCTACCCTTTCCGTCGGATGATGTCTTCTCGCCAGTTCCTCTCCTCTTTTTGGGTTCCTGTGCTTTCGAGATCCGAACTTCAGTGCACCGGGAGGGGCCTCCCTCCTACAGATCAAAAGGTCCATTGTGCACCAGGCGAGATTGCCTCTCCCGTCACCCCGGAGGTTGTACCCCAATGACAAAGGAGGTGGAACACACCTTCTCTGAACTCTCCCTTTCCCAGACAATGCACCAAGAAATGTTGTGGGAAAACAGAGAGACCGTGACACCAATGCTGTCTTAGGAAGTAGCAGTTTATTAGTACCAGCGTGACTCAGTGGGCTAATGCTAACTTCACAAACAGAGGATGTGGGGGTAAGGTTGTGAATCGATTACTATCTTGCACTTCCAGGAAAGCGGCATGTGGCTATTTGGATTTTTCATGTCCCATATCTAGCAGGTTTGGAGCTTGCAGGTTGATTTTTTTTAAAGGAATAATTTTACCTGTTTTTAGCCCCTCTCTGCCACACAACCAACTGAATTTCAACAAAGGTGACAAAAAAATAAAAATTGGGGAAAGGACACCCTATTCAGTAAATGGTACTGGGAAAACTGGCGAGCTGTATGCAGAAGAACGAAGCTGGATCTCTACCTCTCACCTTTTACAAAATTAATTAAAGATGAATTAATGATTAAGTATAAGACTTCAAACTATAAAAATCTTAGAATAAAGCCTAGGAAACACAGTTCTGGACATTGGCCCAGGCAACAAATTTATGATCAAGTACTTAAAAGCAAATGCAGTAAAAGCAAAAATTGGCCAAGTAGCACCTGATTAAAGGAAAAAAGCTTTTGCATAGCAAAATAAACTATCAACAGTGTAAATAGACAACTTACAGAATGGGAGAAAATATTTGCTAACTATACATTCAACAAAGGGCTAATATCCAGAATCTATAAGAGACTTAAACAAATTGATGAAAAACCAATAACCCTATTAAAAAGTGAGCAACAGACACTTCTCAAGCAAAGATATACAAGTGGCCAACAAATACGAAAAAATACTCAACATCACTAATCATTAGAGAAATGCAAATTAAAGCCACAATGAGATACCACCTCACACCAGTTAAAATGGCTATATCAACAGATGTTGGTGAGGTTGCAAAGAAAAGGGAACACTCATACACCACTTGTAGGAGTGTGAACTAATTCAGTTTCTGTATAAAGCCATTTAGAGATTTCTCAAAGAACTAAAATTAGAATTACCTCTTGATCCAGCAATGCCATTACTGGTTATATACTCAAAAGAACACAAGTCATTCTACCAAAAAGACATCTGCACTCATATGTTTACCACAGCACTAGTCACAGTAGGAAAGACACGGAATCAACCTAAGTGTCCATCAACAAATTATTGGCTTAAAAAATGTGGTATACATATACATCATGGAATACTATACAGTCATAAAAAAGAACAAAATCTTGCCATTTACAGGAATATGGATGCTGCTGGAGGCCATTATTCTAAGTGAATTAACACGGAAACAGAAAACCAAGCACTACATGTAAGCCAAACCTCACCATCAATAGTTGATCTCATTTAGATTCAGAATAGAATGGTGGTTACTAGACGCTAGAAAAAGTAGGAAGGAGGGATGAAAAGAAGTTGGTTAATGAGTACAAAAATACAGTTAGCGAGAAGGTATAGGTTCTAGTATTCAATGATACAGTAAGGCGATTATAGTCAACAACAATTTATTGTCTATTTCAAAATAGCTAGAAGAGAATAATTGGACTGTACCAAACACAAATATATATACATATATATATATATATATGATATCCCAATTACTCAAATTTGATCGTTACACATCATATACATGTATCAAAATATCATATGTACTCCTGAAATTTGTGCAACTTTTATGTATTAATAAAGAAAAGGAGCATGACCCTTTTGATACCTTGTTCTAGGACTTCTAGCTTTTGGAACAGTGAGACAATTTATATCATTTAAAACAGTCAGTTGTGATACAGGTATATTTAGTTTTATTACTCTTCACTTTACTGTGTTTTGCAGATATTGCACTTCTGACAAATTGAAGATTTATGGCAACTCTGAGTTGAGCGAGTCTGTTGGTGTCATTCTTCTAACAGCGTGTTCTCACTTCATGTGTCTGTCACATTTTGGTAATTTTCACAATATTTTAAACTTTTATTTTTATTATTATACCTGTTATGGTGACTTGTGATTAGTAGTGTTTGTTGTTACTATTGTGATTCTTGGGGAGAGTCACACATCCCACCCTTATAAGATGACTAACTTAATTGATAAATGTTGTGTATGTTCTGACTGATCCACCAACCAGCCATTCCCCTGTTTCTCTTCTTCTCTTCAGGCCTCCCTATTCCCTGAGATGCAAGAATACTGAAATTGGACCAATTAATGAATCTATAATGGCCTTTAAGTGTTCAAATGAAAGGAGGAATTACACATCTTACACTATAAATAAAAGGCTAGAAATGTTTAAACTTAGTGAGGAAGGCATGTTGAAAGCCAAGAGAGGCTGAGAGCTCAGCCTCATGTGCCAAACCAATATCCAAGTTGTGAATGCAAAGTAAAAATTCTTGAAGGATATTAAAAGTGTTACTCCAGTGAACAAACAAGTGATAAGAATGTGAAACAACCTTATTGCTAATGCAGAGAATGTTTTAATGGTCTGGATAGAAGACCATTAAAACCAGTCACAACACTTCTTTAAACCAAAGCCTAATTCAGAGCAGGGCTCTAACCCTCTTCAATTTGTGTGAAGGCTGAGGGAGGTGAGGATGATGCAGAAGAAAACTTAGAAGCTAGCAGATATTGGTTCATGAGGTTCAACAAAAAAAAGTCACTTCTGTAACATAAAAGTGCAAGCTGAGGCAGCAAATGCTTATGCAGATGCTGCAGCAATTTATTCAGAAGATCTAGCTAAGATAATTGATGAAAGTGGCTACACCAAACAACAGACTCCCAGTGTAGATGAAACAGTCTTCTATGGGAAGAAATTACCATCTAGGACTTTCATAGTAGAGAAAAGTCAGTGCCTGACTTCAAAGACAGGTTGACTCTTGTTAGGGGCTAATGCAACTGGTAACTTTAAGTTAAAATCAATATTCCTTTACTGTCTCAAAAATCCTAGTGTCTTTAAGAACTATGCTAAGTCTACTCTGTGCTATAAAAATGGAAAAAAATAGCCTGCACATCTGTTTGCAGCATGATTTACTGAATATTTTAAGCCAACTATTGAAATCTATTGCCTAGAGCCTGAAAATGTGACAGAATTACTGCCATCTCATGATAAAACTTTAACAGATAAAGAGTTGCTTCTTAGCCAGGCTTGGTGGCTCAGTCTGTAATCCCGCGCCTTGGAAGGCCAAGGTGAGTGGATTACCTGAGCTTGTGGGTTTGAGACCCGCCTGGGCAACTTGGTGAGACCTCATCTCTACAATAAATCAAAAAATTAGCCAGGTGTGGTAGCGCGCACCTGTAGTTCCAGCTACTTGGAAGGCTGAGGTGGAAGGATGGCCGGAGCCCAGCAGGTCGAGGCTGCGGTGGCTGGGAGCGGCCACTGCACTCCAGTCTTGGTGACAAAGTGAGACTCCCAACTCAAAAAATAAAAATAAAAATAAGTTGCTTCTTATGGATGAGCAAAGAAAGTGGTTTTCTGAGATGGAATATACTCCTGGTGAAAATACTGTGAACATTGTTGAAATGACAACAAAGGATTTAGAATAGTATGTAAACTAAGTTGATAAAGTTGTGGCAGGGTTTGAGATAATTGATCCCAATATTGAAAGAAGCTCTACTGTGCTTAAAATGTTGTCATTAAACACCACATGCTGTAAAGAAATCTTCTGTGAAAGAGAGAGCCAATGGATTTGGCAAACTGCATTATTGTCTTATTTTAAGAAATTGCCACATCTTCCCCTACCTTCAGTAGCCCCACCCTGATCAGTCAGCGCTATTAATTCTAAGGCAATATTCTCCACCAAAAAATGATTATGACTTACTACTGAAGGCCCAGATGATCATTAGCAATTTTAAGCAATAAAACATTTTAAAATTAAGGTATATACATTGTTTTTTGACACAAATGCTATTTCACATTTAAAAGACTATAGTATAGTGTAAACATAATTTTTATATGTTCTGAGAAATCAAAATGTTCATGTGACTTGTTTTATTGTGCTGTTTATTGTGGATCTGAAGTATATTTCTGAAGTGTGCCTATATTGCCTCCTAGCAGGCACAGTAACTATGTCTTCAATAGACCATTCCTCTATTCTGTCAAGCCAGCCGCTTCAAGATGGGGGAAACATGGTAAGGCCAGTGAATTCTGTAAATATGACCTTATTATTATCATACTTTTTTTGTTGTGAAGTGGGTTCCTTGGTCAGAAGCAATGCTGTGTGGAATAACATGATAGTGGATAAGGCATTCTTTAAGTCCATGGATAGTAGTTTGGAAAGAAGCATTGCATGCATGGAAACCAAATCCATACCCAGAATAAGTGTTGATCCCAGTAAGGACAAAATTCTGCCCCTTCAATCATGATGCAGTTCAGTGTAATCAACCTGCCACCAACTAGATAGATGAATAAATCAGAGGTCAGTATTGGTTTTTGTTGCTGGCAGATTGTACACTCAGTGGTGACCCTAGCCAGATTGGACTTGGTGAGTGGAATTCCATGTTACCAAGCCCATGCGTAATCTACAGCCTTTTTTACCAACACTAACTTTGTTCACGAGCCCATTGGGCAATGACAGGTGTGGCTAGGGAAATAGGCTAACAGATAGTTACAAAATGAGTTGTTCTATCCACTTGATTATTAAAATCTTCCTCTACTGAGATCACATTTTGGTGAGTATGCACATGGGACACATCTTCACAGTCTTTGCCCATTGAGAGAGGTCTATCCACATACCCCTTCCCCACATTTATTTGTCACAAATTTCTTAGTCATATACCTTACAAGTCCCTGATCATCCAGCTAAATCATTGGCTATAACCCAAGAATTGGTATGTAATCATACATCTGGCCATTTCTCCTATACAACAAAGTTCACAACCATGATTTCTGCCCACTGGGAAGAAATCTTTTTCCACTGTCTTTCAGGGATGTCCCAGAGAGAGACTGTTGTACTTCAGCTGTCTTCTTTTGGGTGGTGCATGCATATCATGCAGAACCATCTATAAACCAACCATAAGTCTCTTCTTCTATCAGCTGATTCTAGGGTACTCCCCATGAGACCATAGGTTTAGGCTGAGAGAAGGCAGTATAGCAGAAGAAACTATGGGCATTCAGGCTACTTTTTAATGTAACTTACTTGTGCCTTCAGAACCTATTTACACCTGATAGCATATATGCCACTTCCATTTTATGATGGGGTGCTGCTGTACCTGCCCAAATTCAGGGTTTGGTGGGTAAGATAATTATCAGTTTATTATAGGTTGCTTAGGTCACATGGTAACTTGGTGGCTTATGGGTGAGCATTTAGTTTCTACTAAGTCCCAGCAACAGGCCAAGAGTGGTTTCCTAGAGGAAAGTAAGTTATTTGTGGATTATGCCAGGGCCTTACTCCAAACTCTAAAAGTCTACACAGCGATTCAGGCATAGTGGCCTGCCAAAGGCTCCAAATAGCATCCCTATCTGCCACTGACACACCAAGCACCATTGGATCTGCTGTATATGACTCATGGGTCAGGGCAGCTTGGAGAGCAGTCTGGAGCTCTGAAGGTTGCAGAACCTTCTCCTGTTCTCGGACTCACTCAAAACTAGCAGCTTTTTGAGTAATTCTGTAAATGGGCCAGAGTAAGACACCCAAATGGGGACTATGTTACTTTTGAAATCCAAATAAACCCACTAGGCATTGTTCCTCTTTCTTGGTTATAGGACGGGCTAGATGTGACAATGTATTCTTCACCTTAAAAGGAATACTTTAACATGCCTTACACCAGTGGACCCCTAAAAATTTCACTTAGGTAGAAGATCCCTGAATTTTAGTCAGATTCATGTCTCACCCTCTGATTTGCAAATGTCTTACCAATGAGTCTAGAGTTGTTGCTACTGCTTGCTCACTAGGTCCATTCAGTATAAGATTATCAATGTAATAGACCAGTATGATATTTTATGGAAGAAAAAAGCAATCAAGATTCCTGAAAACTAAATTCTAGCATAGTGCTGAAGAGTCAATATACTCCTGAGGTAGAGCAGTGAAGGTGTATTTCTGACCTTGCCAGATGAAAGCAAGCTGATTCTTATGGGCCTTATTGAAAGGTATGAAGAAAAAGGTATTTGCCAGGTAATTAGCTGCATACGAGATACCAGGATATTACTTTACTCCAGCAATAAAACTACCTCTAGTACAGCAGCTCATATTTTAGTTATCACTTGTTTAAACTTACAATAATCTATCATTCTTCAAGATTTATCTTTCTTTTGCACAGGGAAAAATAGGTCAGTTGAATAGGAATGTGATGAGAATCACCACTTCTGTATCTTTCAAGTCTTTGATGGTGGCACTTATCTCTGCAATACCTCCTGAAGTTCAATATTGCTTTTGGCTTAATATTACCATAGATAGAGGCAGCTCTAATGGCTTCCATTTGGTCTTTCCCACCATAATAGTCCTCACTCCACAGGTCAGAAAATAAATGTAGGGATTCTGCCAGCTGCTAAGTTTATCTATTCTATTTATGCATTCTGGAACTGTGAAGCTAAACATAAGATGGGTAGGAGGACCCACTGAGCCCACTGTGAGACAAGCCTGAGCCAAAACCCCATTGACCACCTGACCTCCATTAGCTTCTGCCCTGAGGAACCGCAATGACATTTTGGGTCTCCTAGAATTCGAGTCAGTTTATATCTACTATCCAGTAGTCCCCAAAAGCTCTGATTATTTTATTTTACCCACTGTACAGTTGCCCTGGAAAGGGGTTGTAGTACTCTTAGGGGAAGGATGGGAAAAAGATTAAAGTTATAAATGTTTAGTAGTATACTAGTGTTCTTCATTGTGGAGATCTGGCATACTTTTCATTTGACTTAATAGGTTCTGTGTCATTTGAGTGCAGTGGCTTATGCCTGTACCCAACACTTTTGGAGACTGAGGTGGAAGGATTGCTTAAGGCCAAGAATTTGAGACTAGCCTGGGCGAAAATTGGCCAGGCATGATAGCTCACGTCCATAGTACCAGCTACTTGGAAAGCTGAGGCAGGAAGATCACCTGAGCCCAGGAATTCAAGGCTGTGGTGAGCTGTGATCATGCCACTGCACTCCAGCTTGGGTGATAGAGTGAGATCCTGTCACTCATAAATAAATACATAAATACTTAAATTCATAAATAAATAAATAAATGTGTTTGTAAACTATCTGATGTCTAGAAATTGACTGGCCATGATTCTCTGTTTTTATTATTTGTATTAGGATTTTGAACACATGTTTTCTGCTTATACATATTAAGTAAGACTCTAGTAGGCTTCCTATTTATTTAACGTCTAATAATAACATGATGAGTACCATAGTTATGTGTAAGTCAGACTATTCTGATCGTTACTTTGACTCTGATGTCCATTAGCATAAATACAATCATGGCTTTGGCTGCTGAGTGCTGCTACTTGGCCCATGTTTCCCTGGGATCCTATTGCTCCTACTGCATTCAAGTTTTTCATTTGAGAGACTGTGGTTCACACTGTAAGGTCCCATCTATAGAAAAAAGAAATCACAGAGCTCCTCAAGGATGCTGGAGCTCCCCTCACAAGTCTATTTTTCATACCATTGATGAAATATGTATTTTGGACTCTCCTAGCATAGGTGAGTAGGTTTTAAGTGACAAATTTACTCTAACATTCCTATCTTCCTAAGTCTTTGAATCTTGTCCTTTATTTTAAACCAAGGGAGAGTGGGCATCTCCAATAGTACCCTTTTGGACCATCTTTTAATCCAAGTTTCAGCTAACCAAATAAAAGAGCTGTAGCATTAAATGCAAAAATCTCTGCTTAGTGGGTATATATCAATAAATTTGATATGATCTAACTTTATGTTTCCTCCACCATTATCCCACACCCATAATATCTGTTTCTATACATGTTACCTGGATTTTTCCTTCTATAAATTAGAAAACTCAAGTAGTCCTTTTGGAGTACAGTAAGCCTTCTCATGGGTCATACTTTGTACCTCATATTTAGGGGCCTGCTGGGACTTGAACTTGTTATAGGTCTAGAACAAAAAGGAGAGATGATGGATAGGTCCTGAGGAGAATCATTATTGTCTTGCTTGGTAACTTCTTCATGGAAAGCCATTACCATTCCTCGTGCAGTGCAGAGTTAGTTCCCTCTGGCAGAGGTGATAAGGCCAATATCACTGTGGGCGGGGAGGCTGCTACCACTGGGCATGAGCAGGCCACTTCCTGTACCAAAAAAAGACATCAGAATTTAGGAGCTTAATTTCCCCAGCTTCACCTTCCCATACATACCCAACCCAACTTACAGGATCCCATTCTTTCCCAATCAAGGCTCTCACTTTAATAATAGACACCTTGCAGGGGCACACCTCATCAACAAGGGTAACTGCACAATGAATATTTGTATACCCAACCCTGAATTTTACCCCACAATTTTAAAATAAAAAAATTAAAAGTGAAAAAAATAATAATAGACACCTTGCAAACTGGGAATTTATCTAATTAAGTTATTTGCATAACAATGACTTGTGTTTAATTTTTAGCAATTTCAGCCCTGTGGCTATAGGAAATAAGATTGTCTTTCAGGGCACATCTAGAAGTTCTTCGGCCATTTAAGCAATGCTTGAACTGGGGATTCGATTTCCTGAGCTCATTATTTTCCTATATCACTTTGTCCAGTGACATTATGAGCAAACAAATACCATTATATTTCTCAATTTTCCAAAAATATTTGAAAGTATCATATACAGAGTCACTAAATTTCTTGCCTCTTATAAGTGACTGATTAGAAATATTCTATTGACAATAAAATCCTTATTTTAAGTCTAATCAGATTAAGAGAGCCAATTCTAAACAATTTCCAAAACCAATTCATGAAACTCATTCTCAAATTTTGTTCCTCGAGAACCACTCCTGGTACCAAAATCTGTATTAGTCAAGGTTCTCCAGAGAAACAGAATGAATAGGAGCTAGGTGGATAGATAGATAGATGTTAGATAGATAGATAGATAGATAGATAGATAGATAGATAGATAGATGATAAATAGATAAATGATAGAAAGATAGATAATAGATAAATATAGTTTAAATTGATGATGATAGATAAATGATAGAAAGATAGATAATAGATGGACAGATAGATGGATGATAGATAGATATAGATGAGAGGAAATTTATTATGGAAATTGGCTCACACAATTATGAAGGCTGAGAAGTCCTGCAGTATGCCATCTGCAGTCTGGAAGATCAGAGAAGCCAGTGAAACAGCCTCATTCAAATCTGAGGGTTTGAGAGCCAGAGGAGCCGATGGTATAACTCATGCAAGGACAAGGGCCCAAGAACCTGGGGGAGCTGCCAATGCATTGCCCAGAGGCCAAATGCAAGATAACCTTGAGTTGTGATGTCTAAGGGTAGAAGATGAGTGTCCCAGCTCCAAAAGGGAGAGCAAATTTACATTTCCTTTTCCTTTTTGTTCTATCTGGACTCTACCAATTGGATGGTGCCACCCACATTGGATGAGGCAGTTCTTCCTTACTCAGTCCACCAATTTAAATGCCAGCCTTTTTTTTTTTTTTTTTGGAAACACCCTCAGACGTACCCAGAAATAATTTTATTTGAGTTGGGTGTAACTCTGTTGCCCAGGCTAGAGTGCAGTGGCACAATCATGGCTCACTACAGCCTCAACCTCCTGGGCTCAGGTGATCCTTCCACCTTAGCCTCCCAAGTAGATGGGGCTATAGGCACTCGCCACCACACCTGGCTTTCTTTCTTTTTTCTTTTTTTTTTTTTTTTAGAGATGAGGTGTCACTATGTTGCCTATCCATAGTAAACTTCTGGATTCAAGCAATTCTCCCAAAGTGCTGGGATTACAGGCATGAGCTACCATACCCTATTGGAACTGAATTGTTTATTTGATTCTCAGCTTGGTCGCTATTGGTGTATAACAGTGTTACTGACTTGTGTGCATTGATTTTGTATCCTAAGACTTTACTGAATTTATTTATCAAGTCCAGGAGTCCTTTATTGGCATCTTTAAGGTTTTCTAGGTATAAGATCATATTGTCAGCATACAAGGATAGTTTGATTTCCTCCTTTCCAATTTGAATATCTTTAATTTCTTTCTCTTGCCTTTTTCTTTGGCTGGGACTTTCAATACTATGTTGAATAGAAACTTGGCCCATTTTTAAATCAGGTTGTTTAGATTTTTGTTTTTAAGTTTTAGAAATTCTTTATACATTCTAGATAGTAACCAACTTTCAGATATATTATTTCAGAAAAACGTTCCCCCATTCTGCACTTGGCCATTTTACTGCATTTATTGTAACTTTTGATGCACAGAAGTTTTTACATTTTATATGGCCCAGTTTATCTATGTTTACTTTTATTGCCTGTACTTTTGATGTGTATCCAAGCACAAGGATTAAAATAAAATCCATTTACTAAATTCAGTATTATGACACTTTTCCCCTGTCTATTCTAAAAGTTTTATATCTTTAGGTCTTTCATTCATGTTGAGTTAGTTTTTGTCTATGGTGTACAGTAAGTGTTCAACTTTATTATTTTGTATGTAGATATTCAATTTTCTCAACACCATTTGTTGAAAAGTCTGTTCTTTCCACCATTATTGATCTTGGCATCCTTGTTGAAAATCATTTGACCATATGTATAAAGGTTTATTTATAGACCTTTCATTTTATTTCATTGGTCTGTATGTCTGTCTTTATGCCAATACCGCACCATTTTGGTTATCATTTGCTTTGCAATAAGTCTTAAAACCAAGAAGTGTGAGACATTCAACTTCCTTTTTTTCTTATCAAGATTGTTTTGGTTATTCTGGGTCCCTTGAGATTACGTGTGAATATTATAGTGTAGTTTTTCATTTCTGCACAAAATGCCATTGGAATTTTTTTCTATTTTAATTTTTTAATTTTTCTTTTTGAGTCAGAGTCTCACTCTGTTATCCAGGCTGGAGTACAGTGACTCACTCACGGCTACCAGTCTTGACCTGCTAGGCTCAGGAGATCCTTCCACCTCAGCCTTCCAAATACATGGAACTACAGGTGTGCACCACTATACCTGGCTTATTTTTTTTATTTATTGTAGAGATAAGATCTCTCCAAGTTGCCCAGGCTGGTCTCAAACTCCTGGGCTCAGGAGATTCTTTCACCTCCACCTCCCAAAGTTCTGGGATTACAGGCATGAGCCACTGTGCCAGGCTGCCATTGGGATTTTGACAGAGATTGCATTAATTCTGTAGACCACTCTGGATAGTTTTGATATCCTAATAGTATTAAGTTTTACAGTCCATAAGCTTGAAGTATTTACTTTTGAGATTATGAAAATGTTCTAAAATAGACTGCAGTGGTGGTTGTGCATATCTATGAATATACAAAAAAAAGCATTGAATTGTACACTTTTTTTTTAAATTGTGATATTGAGGGGTACATTTAAGGGTTAGGTACACAAATATGTCTCATTCAGGCACCCTTGTTTGTAAGAAGTGTCCCCCCATCCCCAGACAGGTATTTACTGCCATTAATTGCTTCCCCTATGAAAATGTTCTAAAATAGACTGCAGTGGTGGTTGTGCATATCTATGAATATACAAAAAAAAGCATTGAATTGTACACTTTGAATGGGTGAATTGTATGGTATGCTTTTAAAAGACTGATTATACAGTGTCTTTACCAATGTCTGCACCTGATGCTTTTATGTATGCAAAAACATGGTTTGATTTGCTGAGGATAAGCTCAAAACATTCCACGTGGTACCTAACTTTGTAGTAAAGATGGTTTTAATATTATTGTTTATATTATATTGCTTTATTCGCAGAAAATTTCTTTATATAGGTAGGGCAGTTACCATTATGTGCACTTAACATATCAGAAAACTAAAATTCTATGGATTTCTGAGAGTTATATAAGATCCCATAACTATATCTGTGACTTCTGTGTCCATGTACTTTCTACTATACTACACCACTTAGAATGACACATTAAATTTGTAAACATCTTGAAGTCATGAACTATTTATACTTCTTTGCATTATGAATAATTCCTGGTTTATAGAAAGTACTTGATAAATATTTATTAGGGTTTCTAAACTCATCTGTAATTCACAAAGTGCTTTACATGTATTATATTATTTAAGCTTCACAATGACCAAATAGATAGTGTTATCCTCACTTTACAGATGCTAAAATTGAAGCTCAGAGAGGTTAAGTACATCTCCTAGAGTCTCATAGCCATAAGTATAATCAACACTGTACCTTTTTAGTAAGTTTTGAAATCAATAAGTAAGAGTCCTCCAATTTTTTTTTTCAAATTGTTTTGGCTATGCAGGCTTGCATTTCTATATCAATTTTAGATTCAGCTGGTCAATTTCTGCAAAATAGTCATTGAGAATTTTGATAAAAATTGTAGTAAATCTGTAAATTACTTGGGACAATATAACCATCTTAATAATATTAATTATGAATATGAGACATGTTCTTATTTATCTAGGGCTATAATTTCTTTCTTTCAATGAAGTTTTGTAGTTTTGTTTTGTTTTCTTTTATCTTGTTGAGTCAGAGTCTCATTCTGTCATCCAAGCTGGAGTACAGTGGCATGCTCATGGCCACTGCAGCCTCAACCTACTGGGCTCAGACGATTCTTCTTCCCTAGCCTTCTAAGTATCTGGAACTACAGGCATCCACCATGCCCGGTTAATTTTTCTTGATTTATTACAGCGATGAGATCTCACCAAGTTGTCCAGGTTGGTCTCAAACACCTGGGCTCAAGCAATCCTCTTGCCTTGGCCTCTAGCATTACAGGTGTGAGCCACTGCGACCAGCCAAAATTTTGTAGTTTTTATTCTTTTTGAAGTTACTGTATTTGAAATTGTCTTCCTAACTACATTTTGAGATTATTCATTGCTATTATATAGAAATAGAATTAATTTTTATTGATCTTGGATTCTGAAACATTCCTGAAATGGTTTATTAATTTATTTGTGGGTTTCTTAGAATTTTCTACATAAAATATGTCATCTGCAAATTGAGATAGTTTGGCTTTTTCCTTCCTAGATTGGGTGCCCTTTATTTCTTTTTCTTACCTAATAGTCCTGGCTAGAACTTCACAAACAATGTTGAATAGAAATGGACAGAGTATTCATACTTGCTTTGTTCCTGATCTTAGGGGAAAAGTTTTCAGTCTATCACCATTGAGTATGATGGTAGCTGTGGGTTTTTCTTAGATGGCCTTATCAGGTTGAGGAAGTTCTCCTTTATTCCTAGTTTGTTGCATGTTTTTAATCATTAAAGGATGTTGGATTTTATCTAATGCTTTTTCTATATCTATTGAGATTATTCTGTGTGTTTTGTCCTTTCATTATTGATGGAATACAATGATTTTGTATATTACACTGATTGGTATTTGTGTTTTGAACCAACCTTATGTTCCTGAGATAAGTCCCATTTGATCACCTCAGGTGTGTAATTTTTATATGTTCCTAGATTTTATTTGCTAGCCTTTTGTCGAGGATTTAAAAAACATTTTTTCTCCAGTCTGGGCAACATAGCAAGGCCCTGTCTCCAAAAAAAAAAAAAATTAGCTGGGTGTGGTTGGCATGCACCTGTATTCCCAACTACTTGGGTGGTTGAGGCAGGAGGATAGCTTGAGCCCAGGAGGTCGAGGCTGCAGTGAGCCAGGATTGTGTCACAGCACAGTCTGGGTGACAGAGCAAGACCCTGTTTTTTTTTTTTGAAATTGTGAAAAGACTTTTTTTCTCTATGATAAACAAAAACATGACAATGTAATGAAAACATGATAATGTATAAAGTACAGATGAATGTCAGTTCATTACAAATATATACACATTACTATAAAGATCATCATATAAGAGGTAAAGTATCTTAAGAGATGAGACTGGAGTGCAGTGAATATTCACAGGCATTGCGTGATCTTAGTGCACTGCAGCCTTGAACTCCTAGCCTCAAACAATCCTCTCACTTCAGGCTCCTGAATAACTGGAACTACAGGTGCACACCACTATACCCAGCTCTGTTAAGAATTTTTGTGCCTTTATTCATAAAGGATATCGCCTGCAGTTTTCCTTCCCCATGATGTCTTTGTTTGGTTTTGATCTCAGGGTAATACTAGTCTCATAGTTGGGAAGTATTCTTTCTCATTCTATTTTTGGGAAAAGCTTGTAAATAATTGATGTTTATTCTTCTGAAGACATTTGGTGACACTCACCAATGAAACTATCTGAATTGGGCTTTTCTTTGTGAGAAGGTTTTGATTACTAATCCAATCACTTTACTTATAGATTTATTTAGGCTGTCAATTTCCTCCTGTGTCAGTTTTGGTAGTTAGGTCTTTCTAGAAATTTAGACATTTACTCTAAATTAACCTAATTTTTTGGCATACAATTGTTCATAGTATTCCCTTATGATAATTTTATTTCTGTACTTTCAGTAGTAATATCTCCTTTCATTTCTGATTTTAGTGATTTGAGTCTCCTCTCTTTTATTAACAGTCTAGCCAAATTTGTCAATTTTTTAAATCTTGTCAAATAACTTACTTTTTGTTTCATTTATTTATTGTATTTTATGTATTTTTGATCTAACATTTATTATTTCCTTATTCTTAATTTGAGTTTAGTGTTTTTTTCTAGTTTCTTATGGTGAATGATTAGGTTATTGATTGAGATTCTTCTTCTACTTAATGTGTTTATAGGTTTTTTTAAAACTTCCTTAAAGAAATGCTTTTGCTGTATTCCATAAGTTTTTGGTATATTGTGGTTTTGTTTTGATTAATCTCCAAGTATTCTCTACTCTCCTTTGTGGTTTCTGATTTGAGTCATTTGTTATTTCGGAGCATTTGATTGATTTCCATATATTTTTTAATTTCACAATTCCCTTTTATATTTTTATTTTTCACAAATTCCCTTTCATTGTTAATTTTCTATTTCATTCTATTGTACAAAGAACATAATTTATATGATTTCAATCTTTTTAAATTTATTGAGACTTATTTATGGCCTAACATAAGACCTATCCTGGAGAATGTTCCATATATACTTGAAAAGACTATGCATTCTGCAGCTAAGTAATGTTCTGTAGATTTCTGTTATGGTTAGTTGGTTAATAGAGGTGTTGAAGTCATCTATTTCATTATTAATCTTCTGCTTAGTTGGTCTTTTCATTATTGAAGGAGGATATTGAACACTCCAAATATTATTGTTGATTTGTTGGTTCCATCTGGTTTTGCTTCATTATTTTGGGGCTGTGTTCCTAGATGCACATATATTTATATTTGCTTTATCTTCTTGATTGATTGACCTATTTATCATTATAAAGTGCTCCCTCTTTGTCTCTAGTAACAAGTTTTTCTTGAAGTCTGTTTTTTTCTGATATTAGTTTAGCCAGTCCAGCTCTTTCTTGGCTACTTTTTTCATGGTATATCTTTTTCCATCCTTTTACTTCCAACCTATTTGCATATTTTAACCTATAGTGTGTCTCTTATAGACAACATTTAATTGCATCATTTTTATCCATTCTTTCAATTTGCATAATTTAATTGGAGAGTTTGATTCATTCATATTTAAAGTAATTACTGATTATGAAGGTCTTCTATTTTGCTTTTTATTTTCGGTATGTATTATACATAGTTTTGTTACTCTGTTCCTCCAATACTGCCCTCCTTTGTGAAAAATAAAAATATAAAAGGGAATTGTGAAATTAAAAAATATATGGAAATCAATCAAATGCTCCGAAATAACAAATGACTCAAATCAGAAACCACAAAGGAGAGTAGAGA
>CAUYQG010000396.1:0-12234 GCA_963574415.1 Tarsius wallacei
AACCTGTGATGTTTAGACGCATTTAGTGATACTACTTGCCAGCTGCTACCCACATGGGACATAGTTCCAGCTGCCAGGTAACATCTTTGCTTTCCTGTCTCACTGTGTCTGTATACCGCAGGGTTGACATAGCAAAAGCATCATGACCTGGTACAAAGAAAAATTTTTTCCCTGGGCTCCTTGAAGATGCATAAAACATTATTTGGCTGACCACAAGCATTTAGAGCACAAGTTCAACAATAAAAGTATGAAAAGTTGACAGAATGGCGGAACTACCACAGCTCAGACACTGTACCTCACACCTACCTGATTCTTCTAGCTGCCAGCACTTGTCCTGTCTCCTTCCAGGGCCCTTTCCTTCCAGGGTTATCAGAGAAACCACATAAATGGCAGAAAATGGACTAGGAAGCTTCACTGGGAATCATATACCCCTGAAGTCAGTGTCTGTATCAAGGTGGTTTTTGAATAGCCTGCTGAGCTTAATTTATCCTTGCCTTGTCCTCACTCTCATGAGTAACCTCTAGTTCATTTGTTCTCCTCCCGATCTTTGCCAGCTTGTCTTGTTGTTGAAGATTTCTCTGTCCTAAAAGGGAGAAGCAGTCTTGGTGACATAATTTGTGGGGTCAGGCGCAAAATGAAAATGTAGGAAACTTTGCTCCCAAAGCAAACAAAAAAGTGTTGTGAAAAGTACTAGAATATAAAACTTTTTCTTTCTTTCATAATATCCTCTTGTCATGATGCTTTTATTTGATATTTAATGACTTTCTAAGTAAGATAAAAATAATACTTTAAATTATTTGCTTGAATTCTACCATTCATCTTTACATGGTGTGATGCTGGCTTTAAATGCAAAGATAAGAACTTTGAACCCATTTGTGGATCATCAAAATTACATAATTTGTGTTTAATAACTGGTGCACATGTCTTTTTTTGTTCTCACCAGAACAGTAAAGCAATGCACAAAATCAAATCAACTGTTTTTCCTTCACTTCTTTCTCCATGCACATTCTACCTAACTTCTCTACCTTCAGTTTACTGGTGGGAAAGGAAGGACTGAAATGATAAGAAACTATGGATTTCCCTATCTTTCCCCGCACTTCAATGTTGTTTTCAGCCTCAGCAGTTGACTAATGCAGGGAAGTAACAGGAGTAAGAAAGGATGTGACAGAATTTCTTGGTCATTCCTGTTTCTAAAAACGCCATTGCATTCAAAGCAAGTTCTGGTTAGAACAAAAAGTGTATCCTGTTGGACTTGTCACTTCCACTTAGTGGTCGATGAAACATGCTTACTCTGTCTTTGCTTTAAATGTCACTGATCTCCCCATACCCTCGCTCATCGGTGCGGTATGCCCATGGGGATCCTGTGCTCGTGAAAATCTTGTGTTCTTTTTTTTTTTTTTGAGTTGGAGTCTAACTCTGTCACCCAGACTGGAGTGAAGTGGCCGCTCCTGGCCACTGCAGCCTCCACCTGCTGGGCTCCGGCGATCCTTCCGCCTCAGCCTTCCAAGTAGCCGGAACTACAGGCGCGCGCTACCACACTCAGCTGATTTTTGATTTATTGTAGAGATGAGGGCTCGCCAAGTTGCCCAGGCGGGTCTCGAACCTGCGGGCTCAGGCAATTCACTCACCTCGGCCTCCCAAAGCACGGGATTACAAAAATCTTGTGTTCATAGAAATTCTGTGATCATGAGGACCCTATGCTCATGGGTATCCTGCACTCATGGAGCTCCTGCATTCGTGGAGGTCCTGTGCTCATGGGTGCCCTGTTTTCATGGGCAACGTGCGCTCACAGAGCATCCTGTATCCATGAGGAGCCTGTGCTTGTGACCCCTGTGCTCACAGGTCTCCTTTTCTCATGGGAAGTCTGTGCTCATGGGGATTCTGTGCTCATGAGGTTTCTATGCTCACGGGCATCCTGTCCTCATGTGGATCCTGTCCTCGTGGGAATGCTGTGCTCTTTGAAGTCTTGTGCCCATGGGGATCTTGTACGCTGGCATCCTGTACTCCTATGGATTCTCTGCTTATAGACATCTCATGCTCATGGGAATTCCATGCTAGTAGCACCCCATGCCTGTGGACATGTTATTCTCACAGGGCATCCTGTGCTCTTGAGGCATGGCATGAGCTATACACAAAGGAGGAGGGAAGTGACGGAGGACACACATATTGCATGTATCGCCTCTGTTCATGTGTGTCCTCCATTGTCCCACTTGACTTGATTTTAAAACGAAAGCGAAAAGTTAAAGTTACCAATCATTTCAATATGGTGATCGCATAATGTTGAACACAGCCAGAAGCTCTTTCGAGCCTGGATCCTCACGTGACTGTGCAGATCACATGCCCAATCAAGCCAGCCTAAGGCTCAGCCTGCTAGGTATGTGCCCTCCTGCTGGTTAACTCTTCCTGTAGCTGGTCATAGGACCCTCACATTCGGACTCCTTCTCCTTTTATCTTCCTGGTTCTCAGTTATTTTACATCATAGAACTCACACTTGTTTGGGCCTCTCAGATTCCTAACCCCAATACCCTTCTGATGTTTTCGGTTCTGGCACCTTCTCCAGGCCTTCAGTCCCCTACCAGCACTGTTGGCAAAGGAATCCAAGTGAGGCACCCTCTAGGAAGCCACATGGCAAATGCTTTTCTAGGTTTGAACATTCTAGTGTGTCACCTGCAGAGTAATTCCTAAACGCGGTTAAGATAAAATCGAATCACTGCTTCTGCAAAGATTTACTGAGGCAACAGAAATGCAACCATAACTTTTAACATTTTTTTCTAGCACAATAGATGGTCTATAAGGCGTAATGAAAATAAGACAGGTTCAAATTTAGTACATTCCAGTAAACATTACAAATCAGGTGGTAGAGTTCAAGTTCATGCTCTGCCACTGATTATGTAAGTAGCTCAGTCTCCAGGAACTTTGTTTTTCTCCATAAAATGGACGAGCAACCTCACAGTATTGTTTTTAGAGTCAAATGCTGTATGCTATGAAAATATATTTGACCTCTGAGCAATGCAAGGGCCAGGGACACTGACCCTGGAACTGCTGGAAATCCAAGCATAACTTTTGACTCCTCTAAAACGTAACCGCCAATAGTCGACTGCTGACCAGAAGCTCAATCAATAACATAAAGAGTTGATTCTATATTTTGTTTGCTATATGCATTATATACTATCTTATAATGAAGTAAATAGGGAAAAGAGAAAGACAGAGAAAAATGTTATTAAGAAGATCATAAGGAAGAGAAAATATATTTACTATTCACTCATAAAGATCTCCATCCTAGTTGTCTTCACACTGAGTAGGTGAGGAGAAGGAAGACGAACCAAGGCTGGCCTTGCTGTCTCAGAGGCGGCGGAGGTAGAAGAAAATCCACGTATGAGTGGACCTGCATTCACCAGGTTGTCCAAGGATCCCCTGTACTTTGCAAACTCTGAAGTGTTACAAAATGTGTAAAATAATATTATGACAGTAATTGTGACAGTGGTTTGCAAACAAAAAATAAATTTTTAACATTAAGTCAAAAAGTAAATTCTCTAGGCCCAAAAGTACAAGGTTCAGATCACAGTAAGAAAATCACCTCCTCTGATTCCAGCTCCTCCCCGCCTCTCTAATTTTCCTACACACGGACAGAGAGAAGGAAAAAGATGTGGACATTGGAAATGACTGAGGGCTAGATAGGGTGGGCGCAGCTAAACGCTCTTTTTTATAGTTGGATTAATCAACAACATGTCTTTTCTGGTTAATATTACGACCCACAAAGGCAGATCTTTTGCCTTCTTTGCTGTTCTATCCTTAAAACCCTGCACAGCCCTGTGCATGGAGTGAGTGAGTGGTCAGTAATTGTTTTTGCAATGAAGGAATAAGTGAAAGAACAACAGAATGAATGCCTGACCAAGAAAGACAAGAAGGCAAGGAGGAGAAAAAGAGCAGAAAGCACGGATAGGTCCTAGGTTAAGCCCCACACTCCTAGTTTTCATCCCAATTGCTTATGGATCCAGACACCATGGCGAGGAGTTTCTAACCTCTTTTGGTTTTCTCCCTAACCTTCTGCTGGAGATTAAGATTTCCACATGGAAGAAAAGAATGAGATTGAAGAAGTGTATGGTCACCAGAAAAGTATGGGGAATGCCTCGAAATGAATCCCCAATATTTTATGTTATAGGGGAATATATTTATGCCTAAACATGATGATACGGTGCATTCTTTATCACATGATGTAGCTTTTTCTGTAAGAGAAGCACTACACAAGTATAAACAACTGAAACCGCTAATTGAACATGGCCTGTGGACTACGTGTGCTTTTTCTTCTACCACACAATGGTAGTTCTTTTACAAGATGCTGAGTGTCAAAAATATTGAACTCATTCAGTTTATTGTTTTTTGCTAATGAAGCCAAGAGAATTTGCCTTGTGGGGCTTGGCAAGATAAATCAATGCATTTATTTTTCCCAGATAAAATGTTATTCAAAAAACAGGACTGTGAGATAAAATCTTTTCTTCTCGACTGTTTCCTTTTTTCTCAAGAGAGGTTTTTTAAAAAAAATTTCTGGGCTCTACCTTCTGCTCTTTCTGTTCCCAGCGAATTAGCAGATTTTAAACTGAATTCTTATGGATACTGCACACAAATTTAAATTCTGTTTTTTTTCAAAATAGAATAGAATTTTTTATAATAAGATTTTTTTACTCTGCCACTGCCTTTACAATGAAAAATAATTTTTATTTGATTTATAAAACATTGACTTAAACATTCTACAACAAAAAAGGACTTGCTACAGGCCTCCATGTAGTCGGTAGAACATTAGGTATTTGTTGGAGTGAGAGTTGTTATATGATGTAAGCAAATAAGCACAAAATCATGTTTTAAAAAACAGCAAAGTACTAACATAAAACATCAGGCTTTTATAAATTACACAATCTAATATCTTGGTATTCTTGACTTCTAGGTTCAATGGAATGATTTTTTTGTTTTGCTCTCCAGATTCTTATATCAACCAAAAAAGTCAACTTAACTATATTTGCCTGTGTGTATTAGGTTGCATTTCAAGGAAGCAGGACCAAGGATAGCGCTGTCACTTTGCAATGGCAATTGAGTTTCTTTTCATTTGAATTGTTGGCATTCTTGGTCTATTACATGCCTATTTGACCCTGCACCCCCTAGTTGTCCCTACTCTTCAATGCTTTTACAGAAAATAAGAGTTATCGGTCCTTCCGGGTGAGTTCACTTTTTCTTCTGATATTTTTTGGAACGGTACTTCCGAATTGGTGATCTTGATCTTTCCAGTGGTGTATCGGTAAAGGCTTAACCACCAGCACTAGCGGAAGGGAGAGGAATAGAATGAGCTGATGTATATCTTTTGCTGAGTTGGATGTTAAAAATACTCCCATCAAGGCCAGGTCTGAGTTACCAGCTCGTCTTCACTAAATGGCCATCCAGTTTTCATGAGCTGGTACAGGCTTGCTTAAGCACACACCACTGAAACCTTAATTTTAGAAAACCATTAGGAAGATGTTGGAACAAATCAGAAAGTTGAATAGGTCTAAGTCGACCCCCATTGAAGAGATGGCAATGAATATATCTACTATATTCTGCAACTCCATCCATTAGGATATTGGTACAAATTTAAATTTGTATTTTACTCAATTTGAAGAATAGAGGTTTCTACTTCTCTACTTTTGCAATTTCTAGGACTCCATTTTTTTGCCCTAAATCCTATAATCTGGCATGTTTTTCTAACTTAATAATATTTTTCATTCTATTTTATTCTAAAGTCTAATGGTAGTAAATTTAATAAAGTAAAATTTAATAGAGGTAAATGCAAGATTCTGAACTTGGTCCAAAAATTTAAATTCTTGCTTACAAAATGGAGGCATCAAAATTTAGCAATAATACCAATAAAAGTAACTTGGGCTACCAGTTTAATATAGCCATGTTATGATAGCTGCTGGAAACAAAGCAAGATTTTTATTATGCCTATGAAAGACTGTTATCATTCTTTAATAGCAGTTCGGAGGCATGGCTACAGCCTTGAATAACCTTAGGAATTTAGAACAGGACTCATGCCAAGGCCATATTTCAATTCCATCTTCAGGATGGATTCAGACATCAGTCTCCTTTTTTTTTTTTTTTTTTTTAACTCTCCAGGTGATTTAAATGTGCTGTCAACTTAGAAAACCACTGACCTAGAACAGTGTTTTGTAAATGTTAAGAGTCACCTGGGATCTCATTAAAATTCCAATTCCACTTCAGTAGGTTTGGGGTAGGGCTGCAGATTCTGGGTAATCCTACTGGCCCATAGGACACTTTCAGCAAGTTTTCAGAACACGGAGGTGTGCTTGCTTCAGCAACTAACGCTTCACACATGAGTTATTGGGTTCATTACCTCACGTGACAGAGAAACGCAAGTACATTCATAAGAGAGAGATATGGGTGGCAAAGAGATTTGACTCCTTGCCCTGTTGTGAACAACTGAAGACACTAGCGCTATTTAGCTAGTTGAAGAGAAGATGTGGAAACATGACAGCCAGATTTAGGGACTTGAAGACTTATTATTAATATATAGAACCAAGATTAGGGAAGTTTATCCTTCCCCAGGGAAAGAACCGAAAGTAATGGAAAGAAGCTAAAGCAAAACAGATTTTGGATCATTATGCGGGACAGTATAATAGCCAGAGCTCACCAAAGAGAGAATAGATTGCCTTGGGAAGAACTGTGTACCCCATAGCAGGAGGTGATTTGGTGAGAACCATAAGGCTGTCACAGAAAGGAATTAAGCGTGGGAAGAGGTATACAAACTGTGTCTGTGTTGTTCTGCATCTGCTTTCAGTCCAGGGCCTGTGGCTTCTAACTAATGGCAGGCAGTCAAGTCTAGCATTCACAGAGCCTACAAACCAGGGACCTCTTTCCCTTACTTATTTCATTCTTTCATAAAATTTTATTTACTGATTGTTAATGCAGATACCCATTCCCCCCAGTCTTTTCTTTTCTTTTTTTTTTTTTTTTTTTGAGCATGTGGTACTTGTCTTTTGAGCCCAACTGGAAAATTCTTTTTTAAAAAAATTTTCTTTTATTTTAGAGGTGTGGGGTACAATTCACATTTAGGGATACAAGGGGTCATCATACAGGTAAAGTTTGGGCCTCTCTTTGATCCCTATTAACTGGAAAATTCTTAATGGTAATATAGCTCTTTGGATTCAAGCAACTAAACTTTGTATTTTTGTCAATCTAAGCATCCTCCCTAAGTCACATTCTATTTAGCCTCTCTCATTTGTTGATGCTGATTAAAGAATCTGGTTTAAAGGACTAATTTCTTTCAAACTGGTAATTATTTTAAAGGATCTCTCTAATTCATTTTTCTTGTTTATGCTTACATCTGAGTGAGAGCTTACAATTCTATATACCCAATTATCTCAATAAATAACAGAGTACCCAAAGAGGTGAAATCTTTGCTTAACAGTCTTAATCAATATATTTGATTTCTTTCTTTCTTTATGGATTCAGCAGGGAGTATAAAAGTAAGTACAACCTTTAGCTATTTACAACCAGACAATTTATTGTTGATTATGCATTTTAGCTGGGAAGTAAGACATGCTTATCTATACAGAATTTTTCAGTGAATATTAGCTACTAAAATGCTAGAATCATGCGAATAGACTGGAAATTTAATCTTGTTGCATATGAATTAATGCAGCTTCTGTTTCATAGGTCTCACAGATCACTGAGCTTTCTCCTTGGTTTTCTGTTCCATCATTATGAATCATCTAAAACTCAATGCTGCTTCACAAATCAGTGTTTTCCTTTATTCAGTTTGTTCTAACCTCACTTTTCAGAATTTTATAGAGCTGTATTGAGCCTCAGTTCTAATGAAATGTTCATATACAATTATTTACATGTCAAGATAGTTTTATGTGCTTGACAATATAATCACAGACTTTTAACAAGCTTCAGGTGTTATTATCTATAAGGAAATATATTGTGTTCTCAATAGTGAGGAATAGTGAACAAAACTGTTTGTGAGTCTAGCCCCAGTTACATTTTCACATAAGGGGCCTCCCATGAGAAGAAATTTAATATCATATTACTGTCATACTCTTTATTTTGGTCTTTTAAAAATTACTCTTGTCCATTTACAAAAATATATCATTAGCTTCTATTTAATAAGAAATCAGAAATCTACATATGGAAAGAAATAAAAACTACAGCAAATGAGGAGTCAAACCATATATTTGGGTAGAAAAACTCAGCATTATAAAGTTGACAATACTCTATAAGTTAATCTATAAACTGCACAAGCGAACTGTAAAGTACTTATGGCAGAATAAACAAGGAGTAATAGTTAGAATTATTCTAAAAAGGAAAAGAAATGAAAGGAAGTAGACTTTCTAGATACTAAAATATCTTGCAATAGACAAAATAATTAAAATAGTGAAGAATTAAAACAAAATCATTATGATAGAGACTGGTCATTTTTTATTCATAATTCTGGCAGTGATAAAACCCTAATTTTATTGAAAGTATCAATGTACCCATATTTTAAAAATATATTTCCCAACATTCCCTTGTAGAAAGTGGGTAGCCATGTGACTACATTCAGGTCACTGTAGAATAATTAGAAGTTGTTGACTAAGTAAATTGTTGTAACAAGTTACCACAAAGTGTATCTTAAAACAACACATATGTGGTCAGAAGTTCACAATATGTCTCATGGTTCTCAAATCAAGTTGTCGACAGTGCTGTATTCCTTCTAGAGGCTCCATGGGAGAATCCATTCCTTTGCTAGAAGCTGCCTGCATTCCTTGGCCCTCATCTTTAAAGCAAGTCACTCCAACCTTTGTTGCCATCATCACAAATGCCTTTCTAACCTTGACATTCCTGCTTCCCTATTTGGACCCTTGTGATTACATTGGACCAGTTAGATATACCAGAATAATCTTTCTGCCTTAAGAATCTTAACTTAACCATATTTGCAAAGTCACTTTTGTCAGGAAAGGTAACAAATTCACAGATTCCAGGGAATAGGTTATGGCAACTCTGGGGAAGCACTATTCTGCCTGCCACAGTGGACCTTCTGGAAAGCATGTTAGGGGGAAGTTGAGGACGTCCATTGCCAGCCTTGTGGTGAAGGAAACCTAGACTTAACCTTCTGACATAAATGGCTAGAAAACTGGGAAAAAGTTTCTAAAGCCACTGTTTTCAGTTGCTGCATAATAGCACAAGACAATGATCCCTGTGAAAGGGACGCAGTTGAGATAAGCCCTACAGTCACCCTAAATTTCTCCCTAGAGTTAATTTCCAGACATCATAGAAGGAAAGGGAAACCAAACAAAGTGTTGAGGACTCTTTGACTTAAAGAGACAAAGGGGTTCAGTTAGTTAAACGTGGCAGAAAGTTGCAAGGAAGAAATCTGTAAATGAGGGAAGCTACACAGAAAATGAGCTTCAAAAAATTCCATAAGGATCCTCTTTAGTCTTTAGTAAGTATTAAGCCACACATGCAGAAAATGAAATTTCACAAAGCTTGCCAAATAATTACCAAGTAGTCGTGAGATGAGTAATGAAGAGGTAGCATAAACATGGAGATTTTGAGTCCCAACTACGCATAGGAAAGATCCTTGGTGATTGCATTGTCTTTCAGTGGAGACTCAAGGTGGATCATGTCTTTGCATTTCACATTAAAATGATCACATGATTGCTGGAGCGACAGTAGCTACATTAATTGCCACCATGAAACGCTTGAGGCTGAAAGCCAGCACTAAGGTTGTCAGAACAAAAAACAATGGAGAGAGCAGATATTTATGTTACATGAAAGAGAAGTAAACCTCTGCCTTTTTTAGACAACTATTATTTTGATTTTCTTTTGCATGAAGTCAGACTAAGCCTCAACTTAATCATAGATTAGTACAATACACCAAAAAATTGTAAAAATAGGTGAAAATATATACAATATTTGGTTCAAAATATGTGTCATAAAAATGGCAATAGTGACATTTCAGGTCAGTAAGAAGAAGATAGATAATTCAACAAATATTATTAGAAAATGGAATAACCATCTAAAAATGTAAAGTTACATTATCACATTGTTCAAATTGAATTTCATGAAGATCAAATATTTAAATGTAAAAAATAAAATCATAAATGTGCAAAAAGGAGTCATTAGAAAGTTTTAAAAAATAATTTAAGAGGAGAAAAAAGTCAAAGTACAACACAAAAAGTAAAAGCCATAAAAAACTGAAAAACTCAATGACATAAAACTAAAGAAAATACATAGTAAAAATGCATAAGAAAAGTCAAAAACAATTACAAACTAGGGAAAATATTTGCAACTCATACCACAGTAAGGGGATATTTTCCTTACTATACTCATATAATGAGCTCTACAACCAATAAATAAAAGACCACTGATGCAACAAAAAGAAGGGTGGGAACGAATGAGTCACAGAAAAAATAAAGCAAATGACTGGTAAACATTTTAAAAGTTAAAGATAAATGGCATAGCATGTCAGCTTATCAGACTGACATATCATGGTGGTGATAAGAAATAGGATTCTAGTGTGCAAAAGACAGTCACATTCTTGTACACCAACAACAAACAGACTGGGAACCAAATAAAAAGCCCATCCCATTCACAATGGTCACAAAAATAAAATGAAATACCTCGGCGTCTTCCTAGCCAGAGAAGTAAAAGACTTTTACAATGAGAACAACAAAACACTGCTCAAAGAAATCCAAGAAGACACAAACAAATGGAAAAATATTCCATGCTCATGGATAGGAATAGTCAACATTGTTAAAATGTCCATTCTACCAAAGGCAGTCTACAGATTCAATACCCATTAAACTACCAACATCAGTCTTCTCAGACCTGGAAATGACAACACAGAAATTCATGGGGAAACATAAACTGCCATGAATAGCCAAAACATTTCTTAGCAAATGAAACAAAGCAGAAGGAAGCACAATTCCGGACTTTAAACTTTACTAAGGCTACAATAATCAAAACAGCCTGGCATTGGTACAAGAACAGGCATATGGATCAAAGAACAGGATAGAGATTCTGAAAGCAAAACTTCAATTTTTCAACCAACTCATCTTGGACAAAGCATCCACCAGCAACCACTTGGGAGAGGAGAACCTATTCAGTAAATGGTCCTGGGAAAACTACTTGACCACATGCAGAAGATTGAAACAGCACCCCTACCTATCACCACACACAAAAATCAGCTCTAAATGGATCAAAGACCTAAACGTACAACCTCAAACTCTAAGAATCATAGAAAATGCAGGAGGCACCTTTACAGAAATTGGAGTAGACAGTCAATTCCTGATCAAAACTCCAGGAGACCATGCCATAAGAGATAAGATAGAAAAGTGGGACTTCATTAAGCTGAAAAGCTTCTGCAAAGCAAAACAAAACCATCAAGGGAGTAGGGAGACAGCCCACAGAATGGGAAAAAATACTCGCTAACTGTATATCTGACAAAGGCCTAACATCCAGGATCTACAAGAAACTGAAGCATACTGAAAGGAAAAAAAAATAGCCCCACTAGAAAGTGGGCAAAAGATATGAATAGGCACTTCTCAAAAGAAGATATACAGGCAGCCAACAGACACATGAAAAAGTGCTTAGCCTCACTAATCATCAAGAAATGCAAATCCAAACCACATTGAGATACAACCTAACCCCAGTAAAATGGCCATCAATAATGAAACAAACAACAACAGATGTCGGAGAGGATGAAAAGAAAAGGGAATGAATGCCTCTAAACTATTGGTGGGAATGCACACTAGTTCAACCCCTATGGAAAACAGAGCAGCAATTTCTAAAAGAATTAGACATTGACATTCCATATGACCCAGCAGTCCCCCTACTGAGAATATACCGGGAGGAGCTCAAATCATTCTACAAAAAAGATACTTACACACACATGTTTATTGCAGCACTATTCACAATAGCAAAAACCAAACATGCTGCTTGAAACTGGACTGGATAAAAAAACGTAGTACACATACACAATGAAATATTATGCAGCCATAAAGAAGGACAAACATATGGACTTTGCAGCAACTTGGATGTATTTTGAGTCTGTCATTCTCCGTGATCTATCACAGAAACAAAGAACAGAGTACCACATGTTCTCACTCATGAGTGGACCCTGAACATTTACCACAATACTATAAAAAAGGGATTGGCAGTAGTGGGATACTGCCTGGCTAGAGTTTGGGAACACAACCTCAGCAA
>CAUYQG010000404.1:0-10477 GCA_963574415.1 Tarsius wallacei
GCTCTACAAGAAACACTTAAGAAAGTATTAAACACAGAAGAAAGAAAAAAAAGAATGACAATGCCCTTCACAAGAATGCAGGAAAAAGATTGAAAACACACATGAATCAACCCAAAAATCAAAAGAAGGAAAACAAACAAATGAAAAGAGACACAAACAAAGACAGAAAAGAGCAAAAAAAAAAAAAAACAACTAAAGCATACAGACAATCATACAAACACACAAACCCCCTTATTGATGTACTCTCCCTCAAAAATACCCATACACAGACAGGAAGTCTAGAAAAAACAGTAAGTAAATAACAGAAACAAAACACGTATGAAAACGTTACCAAAAACTGAAAGAGAGAACAAAAAACTAAAACTAAAAACAAGCAAACTAAAATGAGCAAAACAAACAGACCAAAAACAATAAACAAAAACAAAAACTTGCTCTGAGGTGGTTCCTGTAAATCCAACTTCCTTTCATCTCTGATCTCCAGCCCTGCCCCTGCTCTCAGGGTAGGCTGATAAGATTGCTGTCATCATGGGTCAGATGCCCCAGGCCTACTGAGGGAGGAGGGTTGATCAGATCTGGATTCATTTGCTGCCTGTCAAGACTGCCACTCAGATCTGACCTATGTCCAATCCAGCCTGGGATAGGGCCGTCTCTCCAAGTTTGATGAGTTTACCTTAAGTCCCAAGCTGGGCGGGACAATGTAGGTCTCTACCTGGTCCTGGGACGAAGAAAATGGCAGCGGCCGGTGTTTCCTCACCGAGGGGTGGTGCTCCACTTCAGCTCTCCCTGATCTTCTCTCTCCACAGAACAGATCAGGACTCCAGTCACTTTGCTGTGCAGGCGATGGTGTGGGCCAGGAGCCAGGTGATGAGTATGAACTGAATTTGGGAAGCTCTTCTCAGGAGAGTCCCAAGAATGGCAGATGATCCTGCGCGCCAGCGACTCCAGCCTCTGGATGGTGGGGGGTTGCAGTCACCTCCAGAGGAGAGCCCCTGGGTGCATGATCCCGAGTTTCCTCTCAGACGGACTTTCACTCACCCATGGCACATGCCTACTCACACAGAAAGTCTTTATGGACACCGGCTTTTGCAGAGACTCTCATAGTCTGATCTGTCCTGTCACCATCTTGCCAGAAGTCCTCTAAAAAATTTTTTGATAGTTAATGGAAAAACAAAATAAAATATGTTTTTTGAACCACATCATAATTTTGGCAGTTTTAGTTTTAATACTATTTTAATGTTTTCATAACATGTCTTATTGAAGAGGATAAAGAGGATTAGTGAGATTGTGTGCACACTGCGAATAGAGCAGTTTCTGGTGACCTGTTTTGATTCTGTAATTAGTAACCCTGAAATCAAAGTTGCCTTAGCCAATGTTCTGGATATAGTTAGACCATGGATTAATTTAATATGTAGAATTAAAGACCTAGCATATGTCATTTTGTCTCAAATTATTCTAGAAATGTTTCTGATGGCATCAAAATCTAATACTGAAAGTTCATCTAAGCCCAGTGCACTAGAGACCCAGAGGAAAGACATTTAAGTTAGTTTTTCAAATCAAACAATGTGGGTTAGCATCTCTATTTCTTATTGACTGTGCAATCTTTGGCATGTTACCAACCCAAATTCACTATGACTCAGTTTGTCACCATGAGGTGAGGACATGATGAAATGATACATATGAAGCATCCACAACATGGTAGGTGCTCAGTAATTGAGCAATGACAAGCTGGCATTCTGCATCAACCAGGTTCTAAGTTCTAGGAAAACTGGGAGGTCAGAGAACTTAACACTTAGGAAAGACATAGATTCAATTTTTTTTAGATCCATTTCTTTATTATCTTTAAATTCTATCAGAATATTGAAAATAAGGGCAAACACTGATCAGTTAGACTACAAACGGGTTAGCAAACTGCAGTAGTGAACTGGTCATTGTTTTTTGTAAATAAGGCTTTATTGAATGGATCCACACCCACTCATGCATGCATTATCTAAGCCAGTGGTCTCCAATATTTTGGCATCAGGGACTGGTTTTATGGAAGATGATTTTTCCACAGACCAGGGGAAGAGGAGGAGGAGAATGGTTTCAGGATGATTCAAGTGCATAACATTTATTGTGCATTTCTTTCTATTCTTATTACATTGTAATATGTAATGAAATTATCATACAACTCACCCTTAAAAAAAAGTGTGAATGGAAGTGGTAAATAAAATAATGGGTAGGCCATGCACAGACTAAAATAAATGTTGAATTCTGACTTAAAGCCTGCCACCAGATGCAGCTGTACAATTGAGGCACATCAACTCACTCGCTGATAGGGTTTTGATATGAGTCTGCAAGCAATTGATTAATTATGGTCTGTCTCTATGCAGTCAAACCTCACTGCTAATGTTAATCTGTATTTGCAGCCACTCCCTAGCACCAGCATCACTGCCTCTGCTCCCCCTCAGATCATCAGGTTTTTAGATTCTCATAAGGAGGATGGAACCTAGATCCCTCATATGCCCAGTTCACAATAGGGTTCAGGATCTTATGAGAATCTTATGCCACTGCTGCTCTGATAGGAGTGGAGCTTAGGCAGTAATGCAAGTGATGGGGAGTGACTGTAAATACAGGTGAATCTTTGCTTGCTGGCTCACTGCTCACCTCCTACTGTGCAGCCCAGTTCCTAACAGGCTACTAACCAGTACCAGTCCATGGCCTGGGGCTTAGGGACCCTTGGTTTAGGCCACCTTTGAGCTACAGCAGCACAACTGAGTAGCTATGACAGAGATGGTATTGCCTGTAAGCCCAACATATTTTACTATTTGCCACTTTACAAATGTTTGCTAACCTGTAGTTTTCCAACTCCCAAAATACCATTTTCTTCTTCTTTGATTCTGAGATCCAATTTAGTCTTCAATACCAAGTCTAGAGTTCTTCTCATGAAGCCTCTCTAGTGCCTAAACTCTTATTCTCCTTTCATTTGTCCATTAGCCTGTATTCACAGTTGGCCCTTGTACATGAGTAAAATAAGACTGTACTTTCCAACTATTTGACAAGCCATGGCTCACGTGAATTAAGGCAGAGGAAGCTTACTGTGGCTAGAGGCCCACTAGCCTGGGGTCTCTAGCCTAGAGCTCCAGCCATACCACCACCTCTGGCCTCTGAGCTCTGAGAGCTCCAACTCATGAGGTAGGAACATAACCCATCCAAAGCAAAGTGTGCTAGCACAGCTCTCAGAAACCCAAGAAGTTTCCTGCTAATGTTGACAAAAGTGACCCAAGAAAAGCACCTCCCACACAGATGCTTTCCTACCACGTCTTCAAACAGCAAGGTGGTCTCAGATCTCTAGATCATGCCTTTTGACATCCAGACACTCACGGAAAGGACAAAGTCTTCCTGTCGTTGGGGTAAATCAGTTATTACTCCCTCCCACTGATGTCCTCCTGCACCCAAAAGGTTGGTTAAAGAGAGAATTTTAATGGACTCCCATTGGATGACTTGAGAAGTTGAAACAAGACTGCAATGCTGAGCCTTTGAGAAGGCCAGCACGGGGACGCACCCAGTTCGCTGCAGAAGAAGTAGAGAATAGGGGAAATGGGAACGACGGAAAGAAACTTTGACTGTTCCTCAACTGGCTATAAGCTGTGCCTTTACCACATGCTTAGTTAATGATTAAATTATTTTAATGTTTTGATATTGTTCTCCAAGTTGTTTGTTTGTGGGAGGATCACATGCAAACAAAGTTTACAAAAACCCTTAAACAAGCATCTGCTGTCATTCTTGTGTGTCTCCCATAAGGGCCACTGCTCACTGTGAGGGGATGTGTCCCTGGGATCCAACTGACACATGATACAAAGTGAATGGCAACCCCTGGAGTCATGTAACAGGCAGTCCTGGTATTGAGCACGAAGGGAACATTAAAGATTAGAGTTAAACGAAATATATCAGAGCTGTAAAGTGATAAGATGCCTCCTAGACCCAGTTCCTAACCTGCCAAACCCTCTTGCTTCTGAACGTACTTCCTAAGTGCTTAAAACATGGCACCTTGCAGTACTGACTTGCTCCAGTCATTGCAACACGTCTTACAAGGGCAGGGATTTTAGTGTCAGACGTAGGTTACAACCCAAGCTCCTTGACAGAGCGCCCTGAACTGCAGGCAGATGGTCTGCTCCTGGAACTTCACTTTTTCACTAGAAAATGCAAGCTCCTGAGCCTTTCCCTCTCCATCATCATTGCAGAGAGTTGACATGAGACTCTAATTATTTTTATTACTATTAAAATTATTGTGAAACATCTTATTTAACAGTGGCAATGTATAAGGTGACATGTAATATTCCAAAAAACTTTCATAGAGGATGCATTTTTAAATGATTGTAGCTTTTAAAAATACTCACCAAAAATAATGTTAAATACGTGACCATTCTACACATAGACAATACTATTTTCAGAATGTGGAGGTGGTCCAGGCACCTTTGAATTATGAAATCTGTTTTCCATGAGAATGCTACATTATCTGCTTCAAATAATAGTTCATCTGTGAAATGTCAAGTTTAGTATGTCAGGGGAACTAAGAATTTACCAAATCAAAAAAGGCCTGTGGTTTAAATAAGCTAAAAATAAAATTGCTTTTTCAAGACAATGTTCTGCTATCAAGTGAGCAAGTAATGACTATCATACACATGTGCACATCTATTTTAAATTTAGACTGACAGGACATGTGGCCGAACCCTTCAATGTTAGCTTGATGTGCATGCATAATCAACAACTGCATTTGTTGGCACATATTCTCCCCAAGTCTATGATAGGATAATACACTCATTTTTATTTCTGTAGAAGAATCAGCTGCAAGGAATGCATTGTTTACGTATAGGCTGCCTCTTAGATGCAAGGAGTCATTGTAGAAAAAAATGAATCAGATGCTTTTCTTACTAAGAGTTTCACTTTATAGCAGCCCAGAAAAGTACTAATTGGGCCTCATATTTTCCAAAAGACAGTATTACCCTAAATGGGTAATATTGTTCAAAAGATACTTTACAAATGCTTCTTCAAATAAATAATTACAAAGAGAAAGGTACAACATAAAGAGAAAGTACTTTACAATTAAATTATCAGCATAATCTATACTTATTACTTTACATTTGTTTGTATTATCAAATTTTAAAAAGGCAATCTAATGACAATATGTGATAAAATAAAATAACAGGGACTTCAACGAGATAAGGATTGTAGTTTTTTATTACGAAGAATTTTAAATGCATTGAATACTTTGTCTTGTGTTCCTAGTGTGTGATCTTTTTTCTTATCTCTACTACACTTTTAAAAATTCTACTTATTGTTTGTACAACAAAGAAGTTCCTTAATTTTAAAAGGTCTATAAAACTCAGTGATGTATCAGGAAACAAAGGACTGAGTACCACATGTCCTCACTAATAAGCTGACTGTGAACAACTATCATAATACGACAAGAAAGGGATTGGCAGTAGTTGGGGGGGAGGGCACACTTCATCAATAAGGATACCTGATCTCAAATCAGGTGAAGTGTGTACCAAAGTAAGGCCCAAACTTTACCTGTACAATGACCATTTGTATACCTAATGCTGAATTTTACCCCACATCTTTAAAGTAAAAATTTTTTTAAAGTTCTGAGAAAACTGCAGTCACTACTCAACATTTTAGTTAAAAACTTTTTAAACTCTAAATACTTAGAGACATTTCTGGAGTGAAAGAAGAGTAATCTAAGGTTGGAGAAGCCCTTCTGTAAAGTGGAGATTAAATAAAAACAGTTTGCATACATAAATGCAAGTGTGATGAATGCACTGTGCTTAGAACTGATTGTTTTGTAGTAAACGCTGAGTAAGGTTTGTGGGAAAAAGTAATTAAATTATCTTCAGGTTTATTACATTTCTCACCAGTTATTGGATATCATATATCATATTGTTAGTAATCACATATGATTTTTTGGATGTTATATGTCATATTGTGAGTAATCTTATATGTGTGCACCCACTCCCTCTTTCTCTTACCAGGCAAGAAACAAGGCATATAAAAATAAAATCTAGAAATCAAGGTTCTTAACACCTACTGACTTATTTCATATTATTGCACCAATTTCTCATTTGCTATTATTCAATTTGTAAAATAACAAAATTTGACACTAAATTTTCCTCCCCTGGACAAAGACCAAAACTTAAACTATCCATATAATTCTTTAGAAACTCACAGTCAATTACTATTTTTCTTAAAATTAAAAATCTGAACTCTGGCTAAATTATTTCCTTTGTAAACCTGCCACTGATTTAATTTTAGTAACTCTGTTAATCTTTTCATTTACTTATTTGTTTGTTTGTTTTTGAGTCAGAGTCTCACTCCGTCACCCAGGCTGAAGTTCAGTGGCACACTCATGGCCACCCCAGCGTCAACCTGCTGGGCTCAGACCATCCTTCCGCCTCAACCTTCCAAGTAGCCGTAACTACAGCCATGCACTACCATGCCCAGCCAATTTTTTGAGATTGTAGAGACAAGGTCTCACCAAGTTGCCCAGGCTGGTCTTGAACCCCTGGGCTTAGGCAATCCTCCCACCTCGGCCTCCCAAAGTGCAAGGATTACAGGCTTGAGCCACTGTGCCCGGCCAACTCTGTTAATTTTAAATGGTAGTTAGTACCAAAGGACTCTATTTCCCAGGATTGCTCAGTACCTTTGGCTGTCCCAAGGCACAGTATTTGTAAGTAGCAAAGACAATAATTCATTTCTGTTAATGGTTTCCCAAAGGTTATATCTTGTCAGTGGGATATGCTAAATAGTCCCAACCCCTTCATCAAAAAAATTACAAAGAAAACTTACACATTAAGGAAAATTAATAAATTGCTGAGTATTTCAAAATAAGAAAAATAAGAATAAGAAAAATAAGTTATAAATAGTTGACCAATAGTCAACTGCCAAAGAACTTGAAGCAATCTGGGCAGGACAGCTATAGAACCATTTTACTATAAATAATAACTATTGTAATACACTAGGCAGACATAGAAACCATAAAAAAGAAAGTTTTTATGTGTAGGATATCAGCAAACCAAAACATTGTAAAGAAACCTCAAATATGCTAGCAAAAAATTAACTGGACACATATGAAATCATCTGTGCCACAGTTACCCTGGTGAGCGAGGAGCAGCCAGCACCATAGCTGTCTCATGGCACTTTTTCTTTAAGAGCTAAGACAAAACCTGCCTGGAAAAAGAATTGCCTTGAAAATCAAATATTAATAAGTGGATTTAGATATTATTTTTATTTCCAAATAAAATATACTTTTATTCAGTTGAGATGCTCAGCCAAGCCTTGTACTTTTTTGAGAGGTAATAGCAATGCTTCAATCAAAATAATAATAAAAACTAAGCAATTTTCACAATTTATTTTGTTAAAATGTAAACCTTGCCAACATCACTCAAATCTTTTCATTTAGCTGTGTTTTTACACTAAGTTATTTGTTGTTATTGCAATTAAAATGTTTGTTGTTCTTGTTATTGCTATTGTTTTTAATTATTATTGCTATTGCTGTTGGTTTTAAGGAAGTATGGAAAATGCACGTAATGTTGAGAAGCTGCTATTTTTGATCCTGTCACTTGTTGCTAAGTGTGGAATGCGGAGGTTAAGCATTGTAAAGGATGGAAAACTGACATTTGAAAAGTCCACCAACTGTTTCTTCTTAGGGTGGAAGCTGGGCTTGGGATTTAAGGCAGTATGTTTTGTGGTTCTGGGAGAGATTAGGCATGAAGATGTACGGCTGGTCTCTTTCTAATATCTCAGGGATAAAGAAATCCAAATGTAGATGCTTCTGAATGAAATGTTAAGTCATCTGTTCTTTAGGGGCACAATTGGATTTTCATAGAGATTATTTCACAGAGTAGGGCAGCTTCTTCAGCTGTGCAGCAGGACACAGCTAAGAAGACAAACCACCAATGACGAAAGTTGGTTGTCTTTGGGTCATCATTCTTGGTGGATTCCACATAAAATGATACAGAATATTTAGTGTTTAGACTTGATCCCTTTTCTTTGCATTTTAATTTCAGTCTGTATCCTCCAAACCTTCAGTAACATTTTGTCAAACTCCAAGCCTTTTGTTAATTGAGTTTTGGAAAATTTAAGGAGAAGGCGTCTGCACACTTGGCATGAAGTCAGTCAAGGAGACATGCTATAAAACACAGACATTAACAATCAGAGAAGCCCAAAGCAGAAGCCAGGAGAGAGACAGAGTAGAAACAATCTTGTTAAATTTGTAGAAAATGTGAGCAAAAAATGAGTTAATACTGTGCATTCCTTTCTATGACCTACTTTTTCATTTAACTTGTTTTATGAATAGTTTGTAGGACATTAGTTTTCATTGTTTTTAAAATTTGTTTTAACCAAGTAAACCTGTGTTCAAAATAAAATTTACCGATAAATTATACAAAATTATGTTGAAAATAATTTTAAAACATGAAATTAGAATTCTCACATATATAAAATGAACATGTCAATGATTTTATTTTACTCAATAATTAATGAGAAACTAGTAAGGGAATAGGGTTCAAAGGAAAGAAAATTCAAAGAATCATACATACATATGCATGTAAGGAATGCTGAAATGTATTTTCAAATAGATGCAAAATGTCCTAATCAATAGACAATAATTAATTGCATTCTGTGAGGGCCACCTAATTTGTATTTGTGTTCTCAGCTTTCTACAACTACCTGAGTCATTAAATAACTCAAAGACCATGAGCAGTTAGAACCCAGAAGGTATGGCTAGACAGAACATTTAGTAATTTTTTCACTCATTCAGCAATTTTTCTGACATTTTTCTGAACATTTTTCATTTTTTTGGTATAGTTTTAGTCATCTAAACCTATGTCAAAAATAAATATTAAACATAAAAATTAGAAGCATCAGAACAACTTTTTGAAACAAGGAGATAACACAAGCTCCAAAGCTCTCTTGGCCACCTCATAGAGCCTCAGGTGTCCTTATAGAGTCACCAAGGCTCCACGGATGACACCTGAGAAGCTATTCTTCCAAGAGGCCATTTTCAAATGGCGACATGCAATTGCATGCTTGGATGTATAAAAAAATATTTCTAATAAACCCCACTCCCCTTTTTTCTAGAATAGATAACATATTTTAAAACAAACTGCCTTTAAAGTTTTTTTAGGAGATGGATTTTCTCAGACTCTACATATACCAACATGTCCTCAAAAACTGATTTCTAAGAAAATAGGCAAAATCAGCATAAGCAGAAGTCACATCTCATATTGGAAAAAATTGAGGTTGCTTCTAATAGTTTAGCTGATAAAACTGTGAGAAGTGTTTTTAAACATATTATTCGCCTAAGGATAGGTTCCTAAAGTGTAATATCTGAATTAATTAATATAATTTTTTAAAACTTTGGGTACATAATGTCAAATTACATGCCAGAAAAATTTGTACCTATCAGCAGTACATGACATTTCTCCGAACAGTCAGCAGTATTGTATTTTACAACTTTTTAGTATCTGCCAATTACAGAGTTGAAAGAAAGTCTCTTGTTTTATTTGCATTTTTTGACTAGAGAGGATTAACTTTTAAAAAATATTTATCAACTGTTTTATTTTCTATGGTGAATTGCTTTGAACATGTATTCTTGTGTAGGAGAAAAGAAATATCTTTCCCATCTTAGGCTCGTGGCAGAGGCCTCTATAACAAAAGATAGATTAATATGAGAAAAGCATGCAAGTTTATTTAAGTACGTGTTGTATGAAACGAGAGCCTTCATAAGGAAGTGAAGACACAAGAAATGGGTGAACTTGAATATTTGTGTGCTAGGTTTGATGAAGAGTGGACAATCTTGGAGAAATATGATTGCAGGATCAAAGGTGTGATCTGATGGTAGTGAACTGGAAGAGACTTGTAAAGGACTATTTGTTCAGATTCCTGGCATCTCTGTGTCTTGGGCTCCTTGCCTCTAGCTGTAGGCTGGGCACCTCTGGAATGACAGCCTCATGTCCTGCTTCAGGGTAGGATCAAACAATCCTTCCTAGGATCTGATAACCTGCTCCAGAGGATGAGAGAGGGAGGGGGAGATCAGAGAGATTGTCCCGCTTCCGCAATTTTCTCAAATGCCAAGATGTCATGTTTGGGGTATCATGTCTTATAGCCCATCCCTGTTTTTTTTTCATAATTCTAAAGTTAATAAAATTGTTTGGCATATCTATATTCAAACCTTGAACTGTTTTACTTCGCATAACATCTCTTAATATGCTCCAGAATTGATGTCCAGTGTCATCATTCAGGAAACAATGACTTATCAAACTAACTGAATACCTAAAAAAAATTCACCAAATAACTAATTCTTCCCAAGTGAAATTTAATTCCCTCATTGAAAAAAATAAATATTTACTTAAACTTAAATGTCTATCTGAATTTGTGTTCAGTTCAAATATATTTGTTTTCTTGTACCATACATTTTTAGTTAATGCAATTTTATACTTTC
>CAUYQG010000407.1:0-12564 GCA_963574415.1 Tarsius wallacei
CCACGCCCGGCTAATTTTTGATTTTATTGTAGAGATGAGGTCTTGCTTGCCCAGGCGGGTCTCGAACTCGCGGGCTCAGGCAATCCACTCACCTCAGCCTCCCAAAGGCGCGGGATTACAGGCTGAGCCACCGAGCCCGGCCTATTTTTATTTTTTAATGAGTTAATTATGAACACTGCAATCATTAGAGCAGAATACTTTTCTTATAATTTAAAAAAATTTTTTAGGAGTCTTTGTATGTTACCCTTGCTGGTCTCAGACTCCTGGCCTCAAGCAGTGTGCCTGTGTCAGCCTTCCAAACTTCTGGGATTACAGGTATGACCCACCACACCTGGCCTACTTTGCTTATAAATGGATGAAAATTTTCTCTTTGGTTGACTCTCAGTGTTGAATAAAAAGGTATAAATTAAATAAAAATTATTTTTTGAGTGTTTTCCTTTGACTTTTGTTGCAGGAAATTGTAAAATGCTTGTAAAAATGAATATACCCAGGATGTTATTTGTACAGTAGTCTGACATTTAGCTAATCAGGTTTACAATTTTTAGGTAAATGTTAAATTATTTAGGTAGTCTGTATTTTTAACAGAAACAGCAAACATCACTTTATAGGAAGACTCCTTACCAACCAAACTTGTGATTGTCTTTTTACTTTGGAAATAAGACTTGAATGACAAATATGCCAGAATAAAATATGTATAGAACCTTAGAAGACACTTGAATTTGCACATTTAAAGTATATGTTGGCAAAGTTTGTCAACCTTATTGCAAGGGACAAGGTTGTGCTCCATTAAAAGTTAGTTTGTGAAACCTGTACCTAAGGCTTTTAAAATAAAGAAAAGAGTTAAAGGAAAAGAGGCTGTCATCTTTGTTTTAGCATATTTAATTTAAAATCTGGATGATTTAGTTTCTAAAACCAAAATAAGTATAGTCGTAACATTGAATTTTTCCCAGCCATAGTAGCCAGAGAATTTTGATACTAATCAACTTTGCTCATATTTAGTAGAATTATTATTTTTATTTTTATTTTTTTGAGTTGAAGATTCACTCTATTGCCCAGGCTGAAGTGCAGTAGCATGCTCACGGCCACCCCAGCATTGACCTGCTAGGCTCAGGTGATCCTTCCGCCTCAGCCTTCCAAGTAGCCAGAACTACAGGCACGCGCTACCACACCTGGCTAATTTTTTGATTTATTGTAGATGAGGTCTTGTCAGTTTGCCCAGGCTGGTCTTGAACCAATGGGCTTAGGCAATTCTCTCACCTCGGCCTCACAAAGTACTGGGATTACAGGCTTGAGCCACCGCGCCTGGCTAGTAGGATTATTTTTTATTTCTTTCTCCTGCATGCTCTCTTAGGACTATTGTAGCTTGTAACCTCAATGAATTGTAATTGTTTATTTGCAAGTCTGTCTCCTCTTTTAGAGTTGTGAACTCAAAGTCATTGATTGTATTTTGTTAGCTTTTTTTATTCTAGTAAAGTGGTTGGATCATAATGGGCTTTTATTAACCATAATAATAGTAGTACTTTATTGTTATTTTATATGCCAGGTCTTATCTTAACATTTTATGTTAGTTATTTAATTTAATCTTTAGAGTAATTAAAAAATGTTAGGTACTATTATCCACATTTGACTTGTAGGGAAACTGAGACTTGGGAAGCTTTAGTAACTTGCTTAAAGTAACACACATGGTAGGTGGTAGAGCCAGGTTCTGCATCCAGGTAGTCTGACTCCAGAGCACAGGTTTTTAATCCTCTTACTAGTCTCAATCATTAATAATACTCAGAGAGGTATCAAGTACTGATCACACACATTGAAGGGAAAAATTATCCTTGTCTGAAGTATTCATTTGGAAATTGAGAGCAAAAGCCCTACTGTTACTACTTTGAAATATCTAAAGACATTTTAATGGACTGGCTATACAATAAAAATCCTTTTCTGAGATGCATTACTACACACTGTTGATTCCATTTCAATGTATGTGTCTGGTGTAGGGGTGGAGTAGAGAGGCTGCTAGGGAAGAAAGAACAAATTATATTTCTTCTTACCTGCTTTGTTCACAATTAGATTTAGTTCTTCCCATGCCTTTTTGCATTAGTGGATGTGGAAGTCCTTCTGTCTTTTAATACTGGCATTTCAGTGGGACTCTGCAATATGATATGTGATTAGTTAACAGATAGTGATGCACCTAATCTCAGTAAAAAATGTGCTGACATTTTATATCTCTTTTAGTAGTTAATTCATGAGATAAAGTTGAAGATATTACAAAAGAGAAATAGGATGGTTCTTGTTTTTAAGGCATTGTTGTGGGTGGTTCATGAGTGATTGTTTGGGGGACAGAGTCATAGTAAACAATTCATTTCCCAAAGGAATAATGGTGAAAACTGAAATTCAATACATATGTTTATTTGGATTAATATATAAATACTGTTTGGATCGTTGTTTGGATCACTATATAAATATTTCCTTTTTAATTCTTATGCCTTTTATTCATGTACGTCTTCTCTCCTCATTCCCACTAATGATTTTTTTGGTGTTATGTGCTATTGTTTATGCTTATATTTTTATATGAACCAAATACTTTGATTTGGGTTATTTATTTTCCTTTTGGTAATATTTATACATTCTAAAAGAATAAATTAATAACTCATTTAAATGAGCTTATTTTTTCTTTTTGGACTTTATTTTTTCCCATTTATATCCTTTTCTTTTTTTTCTAGGAATCACACTTATTGCCGTGGATGAGGCTCATTGTATTTCTGAGTGGGGTCATGATTTTAGAAATTCATTCAGGATGTTGGGCTCCCTAAGGACAGCACTCCCATGGGTAAGCTTTGCCAAGTCTCATGTCTTAAAATGACTTTCTTACTAAGGATTACTAAGGATAGTGTTCAAAATTGGTGATTGGCCAAAAAGCTAAAGACTTCTTTATGAAAGGGTAAATGGATAATGTAAGCAAGAGTAAGTTTTTTTTTAAGATTCCAAGGTTTGCATATAGTTTACTGAGGAATACTGTAGAATAAGACTTGGCAAACCTTTTCTGGAAGGACCAGATAATAAATATTTCAGGCAGTATAGGCTACATGTAGTCTCTGTCACATATTCTTCTCTCTCCGTCTTTTTTAAAACAACTCATTAGAGTTGTAAAGGGTTACATTTTATCCTAATAATAAAGGATAGCAAATTTTTACATGATTATTGTACCTTAATGGCACATTTTGCATGAGTGACTTGAAAACTCACAATACTAGCACCATTTTATTTTTTGTTTTGAAAATTATAGATTAACAGGAAGTTATTAAAAAAATATAGGAGGTTCTTTGTACCTTTACCCAGTTTCCCAAATGGTAGCACCTTGCATGAACTGTAGTATGATATCAAAACTAGTAATACTGCATTTGTACAACATTCAGAATTTATTCTTATTTCTCTAGTTTTATAAGTACTCATTTGTGTGTGTGTGTGTGTGTGTGTGTGTGTGTGTGTGTGTGTTGTTCTATACAATTTAATTTCATGTGTAGATTTGTGTAACTACCACTGCAATCAAGTACCAAACTGTTCCATTACCACAAAGCTACCTGGAACTATTCTTTTATCCTCAACCCCAACCATAGCCCCTGGCAACTACCAATCTGGTCTCCATCTCTACAGGTTGGTTATTTCAAGAATATTATTAAATGGAATCGTGCAGTTTGTCACTTTTTGGAATTTTTTTCGCTCAGCATAATTCTCTTTAGATCCATCTAAGTTGTTGCATACAGTTATGTATTGCTTAATGATGGCCTTTTGTTCTGAGAAATGTGTTGTTAGGACATTTCATTACTGTGTGAACATCATAGTTACTTATACAGTACTTACACCAACCTAGATGGTATAGGCTATTACACACCTCGGCTATAATACTTAGATGGTATTGCTCCTAGTTTGGAAACCTGTACAGTATGTTATTGTAATGAGTACTGTAGGCAGTTGTAATACAGTGGTGAATATTTGTGTATTTGAACATATCTAAACATTGAAAAGGTACAGTAAAAATATGGTATGAAAATATAAAAAGTGGCATACCTGTGTAGGGCACTTACCATGAATGGAGCTAGTAGGAGTGAAAGTTGCTCTAAGCGAGTCAGTGAGTGAGTGGCGAGTGAATGTGAAGGCCACTTAGGTTACCCTAAGTTTACACAAAAACCTTTTTTTTCTTCAATAATAAATTGGCTTTAGCTTACTGGTACTTTTTACTTTGTAAACTTATATTTTAAAAAAAATTTTGGACTCATAATAACACTTAAAATACAAGCACATTGTACAGCTGCACAAAAATATTTTTTTCCTTTATTAACTTATTCTATAACCCTTTTTCTATTTTAGAATTTTTTAAATTTTTACTTTTTAAACTTTTTTGTTAAAAACGAAGACACAAACACACACATTCACCTAGGCCTACAACAGGGTTAGGACCGTCAATATCACTGTCTTCCACTGCAACATCTTGTTCTGATGGAAGATCTTCAGGGACAGTACCACACGTGGAGCTGTCACCTCACATGGTAACAATGCCTTCTTTTTGAGTACCTCCTGAAGGACCTGAGTGAGGCTATTTTACGTTAACTTTTTTTTTAAAGAAGTGGAAGGAATATGCTCAAAAATAATGATGAAAGTATAGTATAGTAAATACATAAACCAGTAACATAGTCATTTATTATTATTAGTTATTATGTACTGTGCACAATTGCATGTGCTATGCTTTTGCATATACATATAAAAGCATAGCACATGTAATATATATGCATATATATATATATATATATATATATAAAATGGCTGCACAATCGGCTTGTTTACACCAGCATCACCACAAACATGTGAATTATGGCTTGTGCTAAGACATTATGACGGCTATGACATCACTAGGTGATAGGAATTTTTCAGCTAAGTTATAAATCTTAAGGGATCACTGTTCTATATGTGGTTCTTCATTGGCTGACACGCTGTTAAGTGACACATGACTGTATTTAAAAGTTTGCTTCTTTTTATTACTGCATAGTATTCCATGGTACAGATGTACCAGTTTAGCCATTCACCCATTGAAGAATATTTGGGTTGTTTGCCGGTTTTGGCTATTTTGAGTAAAGTGTTATAAACATTTGTGTACATCTCAGATGTTCTTCCATAGGTGAATGGTTAAACAATCTGAAAACGTAAGTTTTTATTTATCTGGGATAAATGCCCAGGAGTGCATATTTAGTTTTTTATGGAATTGCCAAACTGCTTTCCAGAGCGGCTATAACATCTTTCATTCCCTCTAGCAATGCATGAGTGATCTAGTTTCTTTTCATCCTTGCTGCCATTTGTTGTTGCATCTATTTTTTTATTTTAGCTATTTTGGTAGGTATGAAGTACTAGCGCATGTTTTAAATTTGCATTTCTGTAATGACTAATGATGTTGAACATATTTTCATATGCTAATTTGCCTCTAGTAAAATGCCTGATTTAATCGGAGTGCTTATTTTTTTATGTTGAGTTTTGTTTTTATTTTTTACTTTATTATTATTTTTTTGAGGTGAGGTCTCATTCTGTTGCTCAGGCTGGAGTGCAACCGCACAATCATGGCTCATTGCAGCCTCAACCTCCTGCATTCAAGCAATCCTTCCGTCTCAGCCTCCTGAGTAACTGGGACTATAGGCGTATGCCACCACACCCGGCAATTTTAAAATTTTTTTGTAGAGATGAGGTCTTGCTATGTTGCCCAGGCTGGTCTTGAATTCCTGAGCTCAAGCAATCCTCTCATCTCAGCCTCTCAAAGTTCTGGAATTACTGGTGTGAGCCACCACACCCAGCTCTTGGTGAGTTTTAAAAGTTTAAAAAATATATTGCAGATATGAGTCCTTGGTCAGATATATAGTTTACAGATATTTTTTTCCCACTTCGTAATTTTTTTCATCCTTTTTACAGTGTCTTTCACAGAGTAAATATTATGAATTTTTATTAAATCCATTTTATAAGTTTTTCTTTTATACATTGTGCTATCCACTTAGCCCTAGAACCTGAAGGTTTTCTTCTATGGTTCTTTCCTAAAAGTTTTATAAGTTTATGTTTTACATTTAGGTCCGTGACCTATCTTGAGTTAAACTTTGTATAAGACTTGAAGTTTAGGTCAAGGTTCATTGCTTTTCCTGTAAATGTTCAGTTGCTCCAGACCATTTTTCGAAAAGTCTATCTTTTCTCCATATTACTTTTGCTACTTTGTTGAAAATCATTTTAGTATATTTGTGTAAGTCTGTTTCTGGGACCTCTAGCTTGCTGTGTTAATTTTGAATGAATAAATAAAGGTGGCTTATGTTTATGTTTTCCTGGTAGTAGTGAGGCAGTGGTGCCTTCTGAGTCCAAGATTTTGCAGTTGTGTGAATAAACTGTGCTAGAAATTCTTATTTTTTTGGTAGATTGGCTAGTTCAGTTTTATTGCTAATTAATCTTATTTTTAGGTAGCAAATTGAGAGGCATCTTAAAAATAGTTTCTTTGTGTTAGCTTTTCTCATAAAGATTTGGTTGGAACAAATATTGAAACAAAACAAACTAACAAAAAACTTGAATATACCAGTTAGCAGGTTTATATTGAGCTTCAACTATGTGACTAGACTTGGATCAGATTTTTACAAAAATCTTGGTTCAACAGGTAGCTATTAATATCTTCATATTACTTTGCCTTGAAAGAAATTCTTCACTAGTTACATAGGACAGCATACACTCCTGGTTTCCTTCTTTACTTACTGTCTCTTTATTCTCAGTGTTCTCTGTTTCTTCTCATCTCCTATCTTTTTAATGTTGGCCTGAAACCTTAGTCCATGAACCTATTCTCTTTCCTCTGCACTCACTCCCTTGGTCATCTCATCCAACATACCTTTTAAAATACCATCTATATACTGAGAACTCTCAAATTTTTGTCTCCATCTTGAGCTGATATCAACAATGTATGAGTGATTCAGTTTTTCTGCCTTTTTGTCAGCATTTGGTGTTATTGCCATTTTTTGTCTTAGCCATTTTATAGAATATATATGTATATATAAATGTGTACACCCACATGCATATGTACTTATAAATATAATTGCCTACTCAGCATTTCTCTACTTAGATGTCTAACAAGCATCTCAAATTTAACCTACCCCTGTCTTTTGGATAGTTTCCCCATCCCATCTGCTCTTTCTTCAGACTCCTTTATCTTTTGAATAACAACTCCATTGGCCAAAGTTTTGGAATTTTCTTTAGTTCTTTTCTTTTTCTCACATTCTTGCATACCTTTAAACAGTAAGGAAACCTTGTGAGGTCTTCAGAATATATGCAGAACCGAATCACTTTTCTCTTGATATCCCTGCCATTTCCCTAGCAGAAGCCACCATCTCCTTTCACCTGGGCTCTTGCAATAACCTCCTGCTTTTACTCTTTCTCTCCTTCAGTCTGTTTCAACACAGTAGCTACGGGATACTTTCAAAAATAAGACAGATAGATCATGTCTTCTAGGAGCAAGTCATTTCACTCTGAATAAAGGCAAAAGTTGTTACAGTGTCTTACCGAGCCTTATGTGACCTGGTCTTCCATTTTCTCTTTGACTTCACAGTCTGCTACTTGCCTCTTTGTTCGCTGGGTGCCAGCCACACTGCTCTCCTTGATGTTCTTCAAACATTCAAGGCATGCTTCAGTATCAGGACTTTGTGCCTGCTATTTCCTTTCCCTGAATACATTTCACCGAGGTAATTTACTTAGCGTCGTCCTTTCTCTTAGGTCTGTGCTGAAATACTACATTCTCATTTAGGCCTCCTGGGCCACAATATTTGAAATATCAAATTAATCTCCCCTCCCCAACATTTAACATTCCTCATATACCTTTACTACTTTTTAAAAGATAGCACTGTCACTGTTTTAACTTACTATATTATGTTATGTCGATTTTTTTTTTTAGCATCCTTACTAGAATATTCTTTGTGAGGAGGAGTTTTTGATTGTTTGGTTTACAAAATTTGGAACAACAGTACCTGACTCATAATAGTTGCTCAATAAATTTGGGTGAATGAATGACTTGTGATGAGAAAACTGAGAATCAGTAAAGTGACCTTCTCAGAACACAGGTAATGAATGGTAGAGTTGGGCAATACATAGCTACACCGTAGGACATTGTGGTGGTTTCTAATGCAAATGACTTGAAAGAGGTGTAAGGCATAGTTTCTGCTCTCAGGTAGCTCATAGTCCAATAAAGGAGTTTAATTTCATACCTATGAAAGTAGAAGCAATAGTACCAAACAATATATGGTATATGGAGTGGTATAAATAGTATAGAAAGATGAGCAATGTTAATCGTACATATAATAGAGACAGAAATAATTTCTATGGTGAAACTCACTAGGCTCAGTGCACTTGGAAGACAGGTTTTCATTAGTTTAGAATGGTTTAAAGTAAGCCTTTGGAAACTAGGAAGATTACTTTCTGTAATCCTTTCCTAGACTTTTGATTCTAGAAGGATTGTGTTAAGGGACTTTTAAATATTTTATGCGTTCTCAAACACTTTTTAGGTTTGAATTAAATCTTTTATTATATGTGGCTGTGGACATCATTATATCATTTTCATTTCTTGGCATGATGATCAATAAAGCACATTCCTTCTGTTGAGACTCCAGTGCAAGGTGTTTGTCAAGCAGTGGCTGAGAAAACCTTTTTCCCCCGGCGTTTGCAAGAATCCTCTTTATTAGCTAAGTGGTGAGAAATGCCATCTGGTGGTTATTGGACTATCATTTTTCTGAGTGTTCTTGGGACTTTTTTTCTCCTTCTAATTCCAGTTGCACTAGGACAACTGGTGTAAACTTGGAATGTTTTACTCTATATTTCAGTGTGTTCAAATATAACAGAGAGACCACCAAACCATTCAGCATAAAGATTCCCATTTGGAGGGAATCAGACAAAATGAGTTGAGAAAGAATAGGCAGGCAGAAAGTTACCACGTCAGTCTTAAAATTTTATAAATTTCAAATAAGAACTATGAAATACATGAGACATGTTTTTTTTAATCCATTACTTACTCCCCAGTACCAATCACAAAGGTCAGCACATACTAGATAATAAATGTTTACAATGAGTGAATGAATGAAGTATGTGTGATGTTATGGAGTACAAAAGTTGGAATTAGAAACATGACCCAAATTTAGAAGCAGATGGAGTAGTTATAATTTTCTAAATCTGTGACTGCTACACCATTAACATGTATGACTAAGATCTTCCTAAATTTTTAGTCATAAGATTAGTTTATGTTTGGTTGTTTGTTTTAACAAAACTTGGCACCTGTTACCAAAGAAATTAAGACTTGCCAACTAAAATAATAAATTTTGTGAGTTAACAACTAGGTGGCAGTATAATTTCTCATCCAAACCAGTTTGCTTCTGAAAAGTAAAGTAACTATAAGCATACACTGGGACTCTGCCAGCAAACAAGGTTGTATGGTCACCTTTCTCATAACCTGCCTGTGAGTTACTTTTAAGCTTCACCCTAGTTTACAATTTTTAAATGTCATAAGGTATCACTTCTACTAGAAAAGATTCTATTCATTGCTGAAGTGAAAGTTCATCATTTCTTTAATTTTATTTATTTATGTATTTATTTACTTTTTTAGAGACAGGATCTCGCTCTGTTGCCCAGATTGTGTGCAGTGGGGCAGTCATAGTTCACTGCAGAGTTGACCTCCTGGGCTCAAGTGACCCTTTTGTCTCAGCCTCCCAAGTAGCTGGGATAACAGGTGGGTCAGCACAACCAACTCATTTTTACATTTTTTTGTAGGGACAGGATCTTGCTATGTTGTTCAGGCTGGTTTTGAACTCCTGGCCTCAAGTGATCCTCTTGCCTCAGCCTTCGAAAGTGCTGGGATTATAGGCACGAACCACTGCCTCTGGTCCATTTCTTTAATATATTCTGTTACTTCATTTATTTTCTGGTTGTAGAAGCAACATTCTTAACTATAACTTTAGATTGTTGAGGCAAAACTGAATTTATAGTGATTTTCACTGTTGGCAGATTACTGAAGTATGGAATTTCTAGTAGCAGAATGGGAATTTTTAAGTGGAAAGGGTCTAACAGATCATATAACCCTCTCTATCTCATTTTTTATTGAACAGAACTGAGCTCTTGCCAAAGTCAGTGGCAAATCTGGGAGTAGTACCCATGGTACTGGAGTTCCTGCATAGAATTTTTTTGAATTGTTGCAGTAACTCTACCAGTAATAGTTGAAACTTTGTGAGTGCTTACAAGTGCCATACATTACGTTTGGCACTTTATTTACATGTTTTATTACATTTGATCTTCACAACGATATGAGATTTGTACTGTTATTGTAGCCATTTTATAGAGGAAATCAGAGCTTAGAGAGTTAAAGAGCACAAAATCTCAATCAAGCAGTCTGATTCCAAGCCAGATTTTTTTCACTACCATGCCATTCTTTTGCCTGATTTTTCTATTAATGTCTTGAAGATGTCACATTTCATGCTATTTCCTTATTTCATAAATGTATTGCATGTCCATGCATATAATATATTGCTTAGAAACAAACTCTACCTCTTTTCTTTTCTTTTTTCTTTTTTCTTTTTTTTTTTTTTGAGTTGGAGTCTCACTCTGTCACCCAGACTGGAGTGGAGCAGCCACTGTAGCCTCGACCTGCTGGGCTCCGGCGATCCTTCTGCCTCAGCCTTCCAAGTAGCTGGAACTACAGGTGCGCGCTACCACGCCCGGCTAATTTTTTGATTTAGTGTAGAGATGAGGTCTCGCTTGCCCAGGCGGGTCTCGAACCCACCGGCTCAGGCAATCCACTCACCTCAGCCTCCCAAGGCGCAGGATTACAGGCTGAGCCACCGAGCCCGGCTGCTTTTGCTATTTGAAGTCGCATGCCACATATGTCCCTGGAAAATTATGTCTATGCCTCAAGAACGACCAATATATGATCTCTTTAACATCATTATTATAACTGAGTATTAATTTGGCATCTACCATGTGCCAAGCATTATGCTAAGCCTTGGTATATGGTTTCTTTAAGACAGTTATTAGGGAAAGAAGGACAACCCTGCCCTCTCCTGCCTGCCTTCCCAACACCATTTTTGTTTTATGCCACACTTGTGACTTTTGGTGCTCACGGAAGTCCTTCCTTCAGTCAAGCTCTCCTGGACCCTCTTCAGAGCAAGCCATTTTCTGAGGCTCACCTCTGAGGCTATAGGAACAAGAGATCCTTGAGTCCACAAACCAGACCCACCTTTGCAGCTGTTCCTGTTGGAGTTGTGGATTAACTGCTACACTGTGTTCTTGTGCAGATTTTAATATACATACATGTTCCAAAAAGACAAAATTTGATGTCAGCCTTTATATATAGGTCACCATAATTTTTATGACATCTCCTGGTTCAATAGTTTTCCTTAAACTTGTTAATAAAGAAAAAGAAAGAAAATTTTGTTTTTAAATTCTTGATGTTGTTGTGAAGCAGAACCAATATTCAAAGGCCAGATTTCTCTGGTTTTATGGCCCATGCTCTCAAACGCAAGACTATTTAGCTTCTACGTAGTCATGAAAAACATATACATTTGTTTACAATTTATGAGCAAAAGTTTCCACCCAACTACTCCCCATTCACACACACACACACACACACACACACACACACACCTAGACACCACTGAATCACCACTGAGTCCTCTCTTCCTCCCTGCCCGGGGAGACAATTCAATGCCATTGTCACATTGCTCAGAGCCCAACCTTGCTGGAACAGTGAGGAACTTCCTGCTGCCCTCTGACTACCCACTGTCTCTTTCAAGACTCATCTCCTTTGTCCAGTCCATAAGTGTGCTTGGTTCCTGCAACTCCATCTTTGACCCAATCTTCTTCCTACTCTATATGTTTGCCTCCCTCCCCTTGGCTTCTACCCACAACCCTTTGCTCACACCACCCAGATCCATGGCTCCAGGCAAGATCTCTCTCTCTCCTGAGCCTTGGATTCTGTATCTTCAGCTGCTTTGTCTCCTGTGGTTATTTCGGTTTATCCCCTGGATCATGAGGTCCTCAAAGATGAGAACCATGCCTCATTCACCAACATGTACACTTCATTTCATATATTCTTAAACACAATGTATGAATAAGTAAGTGGATGAATAAATGGGTGCAATTACTGTCTATTCAATGAATAACAAACTAAAGTGAAATTAGAAAAAGACAATAAAAGGAGAAGTCACTTGAAGCTTTGTCTCTTCACCTAAAATAGAATGTACTAGAGAATAGTTTAAGGAACACTGGATTCCACAAGATAGAATAGGTGCGCTAGAAAGTGGCATGTGCAAATACGTTTAACAAACACTAGATTTTTAAAAATTAGGCCGGGCTCGGTAGCTCAGCCTGTAATCCCAGCACTTTGGGAGGCCGAGGTGAGTGGATTGCCTGAGCCCGCGGGTTCGAGACCCACCTGGGCAACTTGGCGAGACCTCATCTCTACAGTAAATCAAAAAATTAGCCGGGTGTGGTAGCGCACGCCTGTAGTTCCAGCTACTTGGAAGGCTGAAGCAG
>CAUYQG010000410.1:0-16895 GCA_963574415.1 Tarsius wallacei
GCCTGCAATTCCGGCTACTCGGAAGGCTGAGGCGGAAGGATCGCCGGAGCCCAGCAAGTCGAGGCTGCGGTGGCCGGGAGCGGCCACGGCACTCCAGTCTGGGTGACAGAGTGAGACTCCAACTCAAAAAAAAAAAAAAGATCCATGAAGGATACAGGCAAAAATGTTAGCTAATGTTATTTATTTATTGTTACTATTTATTTGTCTTCTCCCTTTAGATTGGCAGCTTCATGAGGCAGAAACTTTGATCATTTGCTCACTACAAATCTGCAACCTGGAACAATAACTGGTACAGAGTAGATTGTGCTACATAAATATTGATTAAACTGGTGAATAAATTTAGCATAACAATGTGACCCTTCTAGGAATGAAAGAATCTCCTAGGGAAGGGATAGGGTGGAGAAAACACCACAAAAACTGTATTCCCAGTGCTCAGCTGAGAGGATCAGGCTTGGAAATGCATACTGTCATGTCCAAGCTTGCCCTGTAAACACAATCTAGCAAAGGTAAGGAAGGGGGTAGTTCTTTGGAGAATACTGAAAACTATCCCAGAGTAGATGCACTACAGACTGCTGACAGAAAAACCAATTTATATATTCTTTAAGGTTACACATTGGGAAAATACAAGAGCTGAGGCAATCTGGATCATAAAGAATATAGCTTGGTTTATCTAGACAATGGTGATCTTCCACTTCAGTTCAGTGTTATTTACAGAAAAGAATGCACTGTATTAGACTATGAAAGCTGGGGTCATCACAAAGCAATGCAAAGAATGTCACAATTTGCATTATTAATCCAATAATTATTATGTTAAGGAAAAGTCTTTTTCCCTAGAAGCAGAGAGAACAGTGAGAGTTAAGATATTTTAATAAGTAGAGTTTTATTTTACATATATAGTTTATTAATAATTTATCTGGAATATATATATATAGTTTATTAACAGTTTTATCTGGAATAATGAACTAAATAGCTTCCTGCTTTTCCCTAACATGGCTTCCTTTCTTTACAGTTTCCTGATTATCATAAAAACATCCACTATACTGAGTATTTCTCATTGCAGAAATGATATGATTTACTAGAAAACACTAACACAAAGGTACTCATTCAGCTAAAATTCACCTTAAACCAACCTGCAATGTTTTGCTTTAACATTGTTGTCTGCTCTGGGTGAAAACATGTTACCTGGAAGGTTGAAGTATGTGAGAGGATGATTTAATGACAAGTATTTCTATTCTCCATCTTTTTGTCAGATGAGATTATGTCTTAAACAAAAAAACCCAATATTTAGCATCTTAAATATGTGGTTATTATAAGTAAACGCTACAATTCAAAACAGAGGTTCAATATTCATCGTCTGGCAGTTAAACGCCTGTTTTCCAGTTACTACATCCATCACGCAAGAACCAAGGCACAGTGATTGTATTATAGCAGGTAGTTACACTGCTCTTTCAGGCTTTCAGGTCAAAGGATTGAGCAAAATGACCACCAGTGCTACATGTGGGCACATGCTGAAGGACACAGGATGACACATAGAAGAAAGCCACCAAAGAGGACCAGGACAAACACAACTGTAAGGCAGCTTTCTGGAGTCCAGTTCCTGTGAGTGGAATCTGGTAGAGCAAGAGAGAGCATGGAAAAGTCAAAAGACATTAATCTGAATTCCAGCTCGGTGTCCCTTACTCTCATGGGCAGGTTATGTGCCCTCTAAGCTCCAGACTCTTTCTGTGAAATGGAACTACTCTACCTTAGGATCCTTATGTCCTTGTGAGGGTTAAGTAAGATAATGGAGATGAAGGTCCTGGCACAGGGCCTAGAACATACTAGTAGCTCAGTAAAAGGAAAGCTATTGTTATCACTATGATGGGACTGGTGCTGACCTTGAGGGATCAACCACCATGGCTGTGATTTAACGTGCAAGTTGTTGTCCAAAGTGCAAGTGAAGAATGCATTTTAGCACCAAGCTGTATATGCAATAATTATGATCCAATATTACTATTGTGTTGATGTGCATAGTCACGCGATGGCAGAGATCCAGAGGTTAATAATGCCTTACATTATTGAAAGCAGCCTTAGGCTACCAAACCCAATGCCACAACAAGATGCCTTTGTCTAGTAGGGAATGCAACAGCTCAGTCATGTTTGTATTTGTGCTTAAGAAAAATATGATAGAAGTTAAGTATTTCTCTCCTCCAGAAAGCTGAAGTTACACATATTTTTAGAAACAGCATTATCAGGGTGGTGCAGACCTACCCTTAGAGAGAGACTCAGTAGCAGCAACAGCAGCCAAACAAGAAAGGGACCCTGGATACTACTCTTAATATTTCCCTTTCCTTACTTAGACACCTGATGCAGCATGTAGCATTTCCTTGAGTCCACAAGTTCATCCTCTACTAAAGTTTGCAGCAGGACCCTCTCAAAGTACAGAACAATCACACCTGGATTTCTAGAAAGCAGGGTTCCCTGTGAAGCACAGAAAATTCCACGACATCAGAAGGCCCAACACTTAACTGAAGATACTTAACTTGTAAGGTCCTGTCAGGAAGGTTGGACAGCATGTCAAGATCTGTTGATAACTTTCAGGCAAAGTCAATTTCTCAAACAGCACTTTCTCCATTTAACCCCACCTTGCCTCCATCAGGAATTGAATTACAAAAGCTGGTTAAGAGTGTCTCTTTCAAAAATGTCACCTTAGCATCCTGTTTTAGAGAGGACATAGCTGAGAGACTCGTAGGTACCTAGTTTGAGGACATACCTACAAATTTCCAGTTTTTTCTAGTTTTCAAAATGTACATATCGGAACACAGAACTGGAATAAAAGTAAGAAAGTGAAAGAAAGGTGGTCTTTCAATAACTGCATCTACTCATCCTATGAGCCAGGTTTCACCGATATTGATGGTTAGAGACACCTTACAATAAATGTGTGTTTAGCCAAACAAATGTTGAAGGTCCAGCACACTTCCGTTCAGGACCGTCCGTTTCCTTTCCTAGGACATATATTGGGATAACAAAGAGTGTGCACTCAGGGGTTACTAGTTTTATAACTTTGTCAAGTCACCTTACCTCTTTGAACCTCAATTTTCTCATCTGTAAAATGGGGATAATCATGCCTGTTTAACAGGATGGATATAAGTATTTAAAAAGTTCATGTATAAAAAGTGCTTAGTTGTTTATTTTTAGCCTCCAGGTAAAAATAAAAATCTCTTAGCAGCGGGGCTTGGTGACTCAGCCAGTAATCCCAGTACTTTGGGAAGCCAAGGCTAGCGGATTGCCTGAGCCCGCGGGTTCAAGATCAGCCCGGGCAACTTGGCGATACATCGTCTCTATAATAAATAAAAAAATTAGCCGGGCACGGTAGCGCGTGCCTGTAGTTCCGGCTACTTGGAAGGCTGAGGCGGAAGGATCGCCGGAGCCCAGCAGGTTGACGCTGGGGTGGCCGTGAATGTGCCACTGCTCTCCAGCCTGGGCAACAGAGTGAGGCTCTGACTCAAAAAAAAAAAAAAAATCTCTCGGCATCTGAATCTTAGGAAGGAAGAGATTATCAGCATGAATCTACTCAGATTCTAAGATAATCATCACACTCATTTACTTCCCAGTTGGAGTGGAGAGTGAATTTACATGATGGTTTACTTTGTAGCTGAGTGCAAAAGGTTTGGTCTCTCTCCCTATGTTAAATGTGAGAATACGATAAAAGTGTTCAATAAATGTTAGCTGCTATTATTCTTACTGTTGTTATTACTTACTAGTCCGGGGAAACACATGTAGTGCGGAAAAAAAAATGTAGGGAAGCAAAGGGGTTTTTCCTTTTTTTGATCATGGCCTATTGAAGCCTATTAAACACTTTTAGATAATTTTTATACTTTTCTCATTCCTCCCTTGACCTCTGAACCCACAGTTTTTCTAAAGATCGCTGGTTTGTTTTTTCATGAGTGTCCCTGCCAGACTCTCCCAAGCATCCTAAACCACATGGCTGTCACAGTTTGTGAAGATTCCTGGTCTCCCCTGATTGAGCATCAGTGTGCATACGTTGCAAGAATCCTTAATTCCCAGAACGCTTCCAAATCCCTGAAGCCTCCAGACTCACGGTGACTGCCTGGGGTGAGGTGGGGGAGGAGATGAGTCTGTTAAGAGGTTATGTCGTTCCTGGCGTGGTAATCTTGACATTAGAATGAGTAAATTACCCCTTCTCCAGTGACACTTAGCTTCAGGAAGCGGGCTGCAATGTGAGATGGGAAACTTGATTTCTCAAAACATGTTTCCAGACTCCAGTCGCTCTATGTTTGACTTCAATGAGAAAGGAAACCCTGACAACAGCTGCTATTTCTTGGGTGGATACCAGCAGCTAGAATTTAAACAGTCTCTTGTTTAAATAGTAGAAAACTGTACAACTGAGCTAGACTTCCCAAAAATCAAGGCCAGATAGAGAGGAAATAAAGCATTCAACATAAGAATGAAAATGAATAACCAGTTTAAAGGTTAAAGAAGTGGCCTCCAACTATTATGTTCCTTGGGGTCTTAGAGTTGCCTCCTAGATGACTCAGGAACTGCCTGGATGGGGGGGGGGTGCATGTGTGTGAATTTGTGTGCAGGTGTGTATGTCCCTGTCTGTTGTAGGCATCCCTCACCCCCACCCCTGTACGCCGCAATGCATTAGGAGAGAGCCGAGAACATCCCACACCTACTATGGTGGACTGAAAGTGGGGATACAGCCTGTGAGGGCTAAAGTGGGTGACACGGAGGAGGGCCAAACTGAGACATGATCTCCCACAGTGATTCTAAAAAAACACATTTTTTTTTAAGAAAAAGAAAATGGTTGGGTTTGGTGGCTCAGCCTGTAATCCCAGCAATTTGGGAGGCCGAGGCGAGTGGATTGCCTCAGCCTGTGGGTTCGAGACCAGCCAGGGCAACTTGGCGAGACCTCGTCTCTACAATAAATCAAAAATTAGCCGGGCGTGGTAGCGTGCATCTGTAGTTACGGCTACTTGGAAGGCTGAGGCGGAGGGATCGCCAGAGACCAGCAGGTCAACGCTGGGGTGGCTGTGAGCATGCTACTGCACTCCAGCCTGGGCAACAGAGTGGGATTCCGACTCGAAAAAACAACAACAAAAAGCAGACTATTTAAAGCTAAGAGCCTATTTTTACAGTTGCTCTGAGAACAAATTAACTAAAAATAAGCCAAATGTTTTTTCAAATAAGACGCTCCTCCATTGGTCACATGGATGAAAAGTCAGCCTTACCTTGACATATTGAACAAGACGTTCAGAGACGTTCACTTTGTAAGTCTGTATGCCCAACTCCTTAGACAAGCGTAAGATTCTGTTTTGGGTTGGTCCCACATAAGCTCCGCCAACATCTACATAATCAACATGCTTATTCTGCCAAAAGAGAAAAATTGATCAAAGACTTAGTTAAAACAGGAGGAAAATGTCTTTGTGTATTCTAAAAAATAATCCCTTTTATTTTTTGAAACTTAACTGTGACTTACATCTCCTTTGTAAAGGGCAGTTGAAAATAGCAATCTTTTCTCCTCTACTCAAGAACTGTGGCACACCCTGTCTGAAACTCATCACTAAGCACAACCATTTATAGAGCTATTGGTAAGGCCAATTCAGCAAGATAATGCATAAAGAATAAAGAACACTGTAGTATATTCTGCCCATCTAGGTCCTTTGCAAAACATTTATTATGTATGCAATAACTGGAGGAGCCACCCAGGGATTTATTAGGCCTAATGCCCTGATTTTCTGCAGATAAAATCTTAAATTGGTCCACATTGATGGGCTCTAGATGCTATTTTAAAACACTTCTGGGGAGGAACAATGTATCATAGGAAAAGACTACAAAAAGGTATGAAGACTCATATACTACTAAATTATTTACAAATGTGCAAAACCTTCCATAAATGAAAATTGTTTACTTTTTCCCTCTTAAATGCAGTTCTTCACTTTTTTCAGCTATTTTATTAAAACATTTCCAAATAATTTAGTCAATAAATTGAATATTGGTGAGCTACAATACTTCTTAAGGGCCTATTTCTATCTTGTTGGGTTCTCAAGCATGTTGCTTTACCCTTTCTCCCTGTTTCCCCGATTATTTTTTATTGTATGTCACTCATTGTACTTGAAAACGCGCAGAAATCATTTGAATCCCAGAGGGAAGATATCTTTCTCAGAGAAGATTTATGTTTGCTTCTGCCCAGAACCTGGGACACTAACAGCACTAGATAACTTTATTCCATTTTCAGAGCCTGAGAGGATTTGAAGCTGGGCTGAAATGCACATGTCGCCTAGTCCTATTGCCATTCACCTTAGTCCAAAGATGCAGCTCAACCCAAAGCACGAGGAGTTGACCAATACACTCCCTCCCCTCATACACACACACTTCATGGGGCTCTTGACTTGCCTTTCTGTCTTGTTAGCTTTGCAAGACTATCAAAAGCACTGCTCAGCCTCCCAGCAGCTTCTTCAGTGGTCAACAACTCCCCCCACCACCCAGGGAAAAGTAGGTCAATCCTTTCTGGGTGTTGGCCCAGTGATTCTTCACTACTTTGTTAGCTCTCTAATGCTTTTAAGGGGTGTGTGTGTGTGTGTGTGTGTGTGTGTGTGTGTGTGAGTGTGTGTGTACAGTGCAATTTATCTAGTCTCTTTGTATTTTGGTACAATTTACCTAATCTGTTATTTCCAGAAAATTGACTGTCTAGTGTTACCTTGCCTTCTTGGGGTTATCCAACCTGATATAATCTTTTTATTGTGGGATATGCTTTGCTAGTATTATGTTTAGGATTTTTCTATGTTCATAAGCGATATTGAGACTGGCCTGTGACTCTCCTTCTATTGCCTTGTCCGATGTTTTGCATTGGAGTATCGCTAATCTCAATTATACTTTCTTCTAGTCTCTTTTCTTCTAGAAAAGTTTGTATATAAATAGAATAATCTATTATTTGAACATTAGGTAGAACAGAATTGTGGAGCTATTTGGGCTTTGTATTGTCTTTGAAAGAAAATCTTAAGCTACAGAGTTAATTTATTTTGAGATTAAAGCACTATTCATGTTTTCTATTTCCAGACTATATCAGTGTTAATTTTGATAAGTTATATTGTTCTCATAATATATACATTTCATATATGTTTCAAACCGTTGGTTTAACGTTCAAGACATCCTCTTTTCATTTATTTATTCTTTATTGCATCAGTAGTTGTATTGTTATTTTAATTTATTATTGTTTATTTGGGGTGTCTCTTTTTTCTTGTTCTGGAAAAATCTTATCAGACACTTGTCTGTCTTTAAAATCAACTTTTGTTTCATAGATCCTCTTTATCGGATGTTCAGTTTCTATATCATTGATTTGTGTTCCTTTCCCCCAATTCTTTGGATTTATTATGCTCTTAATTTTCTAACTCCTTGCATGTTTAACTTTTTCCTATTTAGCTTGTTTCTCTTCTAATGGAATAATTTAGACTACAAATTTTCCTCTAAGTATTGCTTTAGCCGCATCCACAGCTTTATGTTTATTATTTCCATTATTGTGCAGGTCTAAGTATTTGCATGCAGAAAAGAAAAAAAACCATAAAGCTTAGTTTCCTTTATGTTTCCATCCTAATTTATACTGCCTATATGGTATGAAAAACCTTACGCAGAAAATTTAAAGCACCAAGGTGTTGGTAGAAGTGGGCTCAAATCCTTTTCCCCCCAGGACTCAAATAATTTACCCACAGATAAAGGTCCATGGAAAATGAGCAACCCACAATCAAAAAGTCTGAACAAACAAGGCACCAAAAAAGAATAACCAGAAAAAATGATCCAGAAAGATTTTATAGTAGTTGAATTATACACAATCTAAAATTACTGTCCAACATGTTTTAAATAAAAGCAGTGCTCAAAACTAAAAGCAGGGGAAAATAAAGTTTTAAAAAATCAGGTAGACTAAAAAATAATTTCTAGAAATAAAAATATACTAATTAAAAATTTTAAAACTCAGTGGCTGAATCAAATAGTATAATAGACACAGATGAAGATTGAGTGTACTGCTAGGTCTGAAGACATTATCTAGAATGCATTTCAAAGGTAAAGAATTGGAAAATATGTTGGGGGAGTATTTAAGACATAAATGATAGTGTTACAATGGTATAAAAAAATTAATGGCTGAGGATTTTCCAGGTTTGCTGAAACCCAACATGTCCAAAGCATGGTAAATAAAAAGAAACTCACACCAAGACATAAAGAAACCGCAGTATATCAAAGAAAAGAGATCTCAAAAGCATTCTTAAAAAACATCAACAACAAAAAGCAAATCATACATACTCTAAAAAAAAATTCAGCAGTTAAACTTATGAATGATGCTTCAACAGCAAAAATAGATGCCCAAACAAAGGGGAATAATATACTTACAGTTCTGAGAGAAAGAAAGAGATTTTTTTTTTATGAGACAGGGTCTTGCTCTGTTACCCAGGCTGGAGTGCAGTGGTATAATCATAGCTCACTGCAACCTTGAACTCCTGAGCTCAAGAAATCCTCCTGCCTCAGCCTCCCAAGTAGCTAGGACTACAGGTGTGTACCACCACACCTGGCTAATTAAAAAAATTTTTTTGAGTCAGGGTCTCACTCTGTCACCCAGGCAGGAGTGCAGTGGTGCAATCATGGCTCACCACAGCCACAACTTCCTGGGCTCAGGTGATTTATCTGCCTCAGCCGCCTGAGTAGCTCAGACTACAGTAGTATGCCACCACACTTGGCTAATTTTTTAATTTTATGTAGAAATGAAGTCTCACTATGTTGCCCAGGCTGGTCTAGAACTCCTGGGCTCAAGCAATCAATCCTTCTCGGCCTCCTAAAGTGTTAAGATTACAGGCATAAGCCACTGTGCCTGGACCTAATTTTTAAATTTTTTTTTTGTAGAGACAGCGCCATGCTGTTTTACCCAGGTTTGCCTTGAACTCTTGGCCACAAATGATCCTCCTGCCTTGGCCTCCCAAAGCACTGGGATTACAGGCATGAGCCACCACACCTGGCCAAGAAAGAGAAATTCTAACCAGGATTTGTTACCTGCTAGAACTATCTTTTGTCAGACTCACAAACATAGAGAGCTTAGGACCCAGACTGGAGAAAATAATAAATATTTTGTTTTAAGCAGAATGAAATTGATTACAGATAAAAGGTCTGAGATCCAAGAGATGACAATGCACAAAGATATTGGTAAATATTTAAATTTAAAAAGCAACATCAACAACAGAATAAAACAAAATTAATAATGTCAAGTATTTTGGGAGGCAGACAAACCTGAAACAAAATACTTTTATAGTTTACAGGCTGGAAGAAGGGTAATCACAGCTGAAGCATGGAAGTTTTTGTATTTTTCAATAGAAAGATAATACACTGATAAACTTTGGACTAGATTAAGTATACATGTTAACATAGCTAGGAAAATTGTCTAAAAGAATAGACCTGACTACATAACTTCCAGACAAGTAGAAGAAAAACTCAGAAAGAAAACCCTTAATCCAAAAGAAAAAAAGGGGAGGAGGGGAATTGTTAAAGTGGGACAAATGGAAAGCCATAACATAATAAGAAGTAAAATAAAAACATTTTTAAAAGAAATAATAAATAAAAATGAGCTGAACTTATCAATTAAAAGGAAAAATGGGCCAGGCGTGGTGGTTCAAGCCTGTAATCCCAGCACTTTGGGAGGCCGAGGTGAGTGGATTGCCTGAGCCCCGGGGTTCAAGACCAGCCTGGGCAACTTGGCGAGACCTCATCTCTACAAAAAAAAAAAAATTAGCTGGGCGTGGTAGTGCACGCCTGTTGTTCTGGCTTCTTGGAAGGCTGAGGCGGAAGGATCTCCTGAGCCCAGTGGGTCAATGCTGGGGTGGCCGTGGGTGTGCCACAGCACTCCAGCCTGGGAGACGGAATGAGACTCCACCTCAAAAAAAAAAAAAGAAAAAGAAAAAGAAAAAGAAAAAAATTGTTAGAATTAAGAAAGCTTTAACTGAAAGATAAAGAGATATACTAATTGATATAAGCTATTGCAACTACATTACTATCAGACAAAATAAATCTTAAACAAAAAATTACAATGAAATAAATGTCACCATATAGTGATAAAAGACCCACAATTCTAAACTTGTATGCACTGAATAATGTAGCCTCAAAATACAAGCAAAAATTGACAAGAACCAAAAATAAATGCCCACCAGAGGGGAGGATTTTTAACATGCTTTTAAAAGAAATTAAGAAAACAAAAAAGAGGGAGCACAATTAAGTTTATTCTAGTGGACATATAAAAATGTTTGCATATAGTTTTTGGAGACTACATGTTCTCCACAAGCAGAAATAAAAAATGTTTGAATACTCACCAGGTGCTAGGTCATAAAGTGAGCTTCAAAGATTGACATAGTATGGTCAATATTCTTTGACCATGATGCAGTTATAACAAAAAAAAATGAAACACATTCCAGTTGTGGAAATTAAAACACAACAAAACTTCCAGAAGCATGGTTCTAAAGACTCTAAGACAAAAGTGTACCTGGTCTATTCTAGAAACAGCAAGAAGGCTAATGTGGCTGGAACCAAGTGAGCAAGAAAAAGAGAATTGGAGATGAAGTTAGAGAGGTTGTTGGTGGCACAGGTGATATAAAGCCTCACAGGACTTTGTAAGGACACTGGATTGAGACTTTGGAAGGTCTTGAGCAGGGAAGATCTGATTTAGATGTAAGAGGCTCACTCACTGATGCACTAAGAAAAGAATGCAGTGGGCAGGGGTGAAAGCAAGGAAATCAATTAGAAGCCTATTGCAGTAATCTGGCCTGGAGATGATGGTAACTCTCACCGGGTGGTAGCAGTGGAAGTGGTGGAAAGAGTTGACTTGTGGATATGTTTTGAAAGTAGAAACAACAGAATTTCCAGACAGAATGAATATGAGGTCTGGTTGTGTTGAGCACAACTTTTTCTGGAGTTGCCATCCTCTGGCATGAGGAAGGCTGCTGGGGTAGCAGTCTTGATAAGGAAGATCAGAAGATCTGAAGTTGGAGATGTTATGCTTGTGATGTCTGTTCAACATCCAGGAGACCTGCAAATTTCTAACTTCCAATGGCAGGTCAGCACAGAATATTTTATTCAGCATTTTACTTATTTCAGAGGGAAGTTATTCAGGGTTTTCCATTCTGTCATAATACCAGAAATGAAGTGCTTTGATTTCTTTAATCTGCCCTCATATAATCCTCATTTTCTCTTTTACTAACCATCATCCAAATCATTTCTGGTCTCCAACATCCATTTTAAGACATAAAGAACAAAACTGGAGTCAGTACTCCAATAAATTTCTGGGCTTTATCAAAAACAGCAAGAGGACTCCTAGGAGTTTACAAAAATGATGTCTTTAGAACACTGACACTCTCTTTAAAATAAATAATCCTAAACAAAGCAGTAAAAAGAGGGAGCACTTTACAGAGTGTCTCTTTACAAAGTAGAAGCATTTTATATGAGGTGCTTCAAGTTCAGCATGAAGATACAAAGTGTAATACTGGATTCTACTATATTTCATCTCAGTCTTTAGGGTCTTGATTTAGATCTCAATACTCAGCTTTTGAAGAGGCCATAAACATGCAACTACATTAGGAAACAAATACATTAACCCTGTGGCACAGCCCTGCAGGCATTTCAACTTTATTAACTGAAGAATTATGGCTGAATCACATTAGGAAAAATTGGGAGGTTCTGAACTAATGGTGGATTCATCTGAACAACTGGCTGGTGATAATAACAAATCTGACATTTCAGTACTTAGAGATCCAAAGTAGTTTTTATGGCATCTCCTGCCAAAACAAGCCTAATTAATAAGGATAATTAATTATTAATTATGCTATTAGAAGCAAGTCTAACAATATTCTATTCAGCTTCATACTGAATATACAATTTTCATCCCTGCTTCTTAAAGCCCTCTTTTTCTCCTTTTAGTCATTGGAAATATAAATGTCAAAGTCCTAATTTCTAAGCATTTCTGAGATTCCTTTCTCACATACTTAAAAGGAGTGTGCTATCATACTGAATACACAACAATAGTTCCTGTGTGGTGCTGACATATACAAATGATGTTGCATGGCAAAGCACCGGGGCCAATAACACAGATGGGGACAAGCATGTTGGAATTCTCATTTCCCTTATACAAAGACATTTTTGTTCTTAACTGAAAATCTACAACATGACTGATGCTCCTATTTAATAACCAAAAGGTTTTAGAGATAAGAAAAGTAAGGCTACGGGACAACTTAATAACTATCTCCAAAATGAAGGAATATTTTTCAGAAAATGACAGAAGAATCATATCTAGTAAGGGCATACAGGCAGAATATGCAACCCTTCTTTTACACTACAGCACACTGCCTTCAATTAGGACTTGAATATGGAAGAGAGCTTCCTCAAGGACATTTGGATTGTATTTTGTTACTCAGATGAGAAAACTGAGATGTAAAGTGCTAATAGGACTTATCCAAGACTGTGAATCAGACCAGTACAGGGGCTAGAATCCTAGTCTCCTCACTCCCAGACTGCATCCTAGACTCACTCCCAGTACACTGCATCTAAGGGAGTGCTCAGAAATGTCCCAAATAAATTTCCTCTGGATTGACACTAATTTAAGGCAAACATTTGCTATAAAGTGGGACTTCTGTAGTGTCCCCTGGGGATCTTATCGAAATGCAGATTCAGATTCAGCCAGTCTGAGACAGGCCCTGAGATTTTGCATTTCAAGATCCCAGATGATTTTGAGGCTGCTGATCCACAGACTACAATTTGAGTAGCAAAGCTGTAGAGCACTCAGATCTGAGCAAAGTGGAAATAGGACTACAATGCATCCTTGTATATCTAAAAAGGTAGAAAGCAAATGGCAGAAGGGTAGCATGGCATGATGTTACTAAACGAGCTGTTACAATATGCTAGTTCAGATGTTGTCCACTGGCTATTTCAGTACCCATTCACATTCCCTCTCCCATGCCTGCTTCTATTATGCAGCCTGGAAATGTGAAATACTTGCTTTCCCAGGCTCCCTAGTGGCTGATAGTAGTCATGTGACTCAACTCTGCCCAGTAAGACTAAAGCAAATGCCTGCTGGAATCTTCTAGCAAAGAAAAAGCTGTGTTGCAGACAAGGCTGGTGTCACCCTTTCACTCTCCTTCCTGCCTTGAATAAGAACTTGACGCTCAGAATCACAGCATCCATCTTGTCACAAGGCAATAAGCCAACACGCAAGAATAACAGAGCAAAAAGACAAGAGCCTGATGCCTTGATAACCAAGCTGAGCCCCTGTACCTGTCAGAACTACCTACCACCAGACTTCTGTGAAATGATCAAATGTTTGCATTAAGACATTCCGTTATTCGTCTAGCTGAAACATCTTCTAGTTAGATAGAAGCTTCCTCTCTTTCTAGTCACTTCAACATCTGATTTTGTCTTTACTGCCAAGCACAAGTTTTCAACACTCTATTTGTATGCTCTAACAAAGGGTCTCATTAATGACCTTTGAACTGCCGAATGTGAGGGTCTCTTTTCTGCCTTCACTCCATGTCATTTGACTCTGCTAAACATCCCTTCCTCTTTCCTCCACTGATTTGTATATTATTGCTCTAGTCTGATCCTCCTCCTCTGCCTCTGCTGCTTCTCTCTGGCTCCTTTGCCTCAGTCCCTCTTTTACTTGCATGTCCCAAACTTCCATCTTTGCCCCAATTTCCTTCCTGCCTTCATTATTTTCCTATGTACCTACAACAGCTCCCACAAATCCAAACACCTGCAACTATTCCCTTAAATAGCAGTAAATAATAGCATGCATTTTTCCAGAATGGTGATATAAGCCCAAGTATTAAAAAGCAGTAATATAGCCAGAACTGAACTTCCTTTTCTTATCTAGCCAGACCTGACCTGAGCAAAGAGTGTCTCTGGCAGCAGCACACCTCTTAGGGAACAAGGCCCAAGGGAAAATTGATATGAAAATTGCTACATGTGTGCCTCCTTACTGTAGCCATCAGACTTCTATTAAGTTGTGTATGAACGGATAAGGAACCTATAGCAAGTGTGCATGTTTGTGTGTGTGTGTAGATGTGTGTGTTATGGGTGTTCAGTCATTTCTAGTCCAGCCAAACTGTGACCTGCCCAAGACACTATACACTTGATTTAGGTCTCTAGTATGGAAATTATGACACTGTATTGAAGTTGTTTGTTCATGCTTGTTGTCTTCACTAGAATGTGGGTGACCCAAGGTCAAAGACCGTTACTTTTTAGTGCCTATGGAAGAAAATGGACATTTATTTGATGGAAGAACGTCTTAACTACGTGAACTTTTGAGACCTCCCTTAGTCCTGAGACTTCCCATGGCCCCACCTGCAGTCTGAGTACGATATCATATAGAAGTTTTCAAATGACTTACTCTCACAGTGTATGTTCTTCCTCCAACCCTGTCCCGAGCTTCTAAAACCAAAACATTAACATCATGTTCAGCCAAGAGTTTAGCAGCAGATAGTCCTAAAGGAAAAATAAAAGGAAGGAACATATTAGCATCTAAATGCTAGACATCTAAAATTTAACCATGTCTACACATCAAATGAATGCAGGGAATCATACACAAGCCAATGATCTTGCTGTCTTTCTAACAAATTCTGACCAAACTGATTAATTGAGTCACTAATTTTATGATCTATCATAAAGGATTCCAAAATGACTGGTTTAGTCATCTTGCATTTCAGGTTGGTTGGCTGAAACAAAATGTACTAATTCTTAAATGTATATCTCATTTTTTATTGATAGTCGTATCATACTTAGAGAATATTTTGAGCCCCTAAATCAATCCCTATCACGCCCCTTTTCCAGAAATCCTGATAGTATAAACAGAAGAGTATGTTTTCCTGAAAATGTTTCCTGGCCACACTAGACCTCAGTACATCTATGCTTTTCTCAACCTAAAAATCCCATACACTCACTTCCTACGATTGATATCTGCTACATGCTTGCTGTATCTTGTTTTCCTCACTAGATTCTAAGTTATCGAAAGGTAGGAACCAGGCTTCAGACTTTATTAACTGGCTCAAGCAAAGCTGGGAACAGGTTTTCACTTGTAAATAACAACTTTCATCAAAAACAGAATATTTTAAACCCAACATAGTTGTACCAGAAAATGTTATAGGTTAACATTATATCAAGGGCGCATACTACCAACATGATTTATCACTGATGTTGACCTTGATCTGACCACCTGGCTGAAGGAATGTTCATCAACTTTCTCCAATATGAAGTTACTCTTTTCCCCCCTTTTCATACTGTGCTCTTTGGAAGGCAGATTATGCACAATCTACATTTAAGGAGTGGGAAGAATGTTTCACTTCCTTGAAAGTGGAGTATCTAAATAAATTATTTGAAAATCTTCTGCACTGGAGATTTGTTTCTTTTCCCCATTTATTTACTCAATCATTTATTTATATCAGTGTGGACTCACAGATATTTGTTTTGTACTTTGAGTTATAATCCAATACTATGTCATTTATTTTGTTGCTCACATTGTTTCAGCTCTGCTCATATGGAAGCTCTTTCAGTTGGCTCTTGTGCCCTTTTGACATGCCTCCATCATTCTATGTTTGTGTGTATGTAAGTATTTGTGTGTATATGTTTGAGCACTTCCTTACTTTCTGGTACTACAAGATGCTCCAGGCTCATCTTTCTTTCCCTGCCCCAGTCTTAGAATCAGCCATTTCTCCAATGAGTCTTGATCCCTTTTATTGGAGAACAGTATTAAAAATCAAGATAGGACTCTAGGTGTGCTCATTGCTACTGGGGTATCATTGCTTCCGGGACCTCTCAGCTCACAGAGTAAGGAAATATATGTGTGAATACACTTATTTTTATTTTTTATTTATTTGTGTGTTTATTTATTTATTTATTTAGAATCAAAGTCTCACTCTATCACCCAGGCTAGAGTGCAGTATCACAATTAACAGCTACTGCAGCCTCAACCTTCTGGGCTCAGGCGATTCCTCTGCCTCAGTCTTCCAATCCAAGAAGCTGGAACTACAGGCATGCGCCACCATGCCCAATTAATTTTTTGATTGATTGTAGAGATGAGGTTTCACCAAGTTGCCCAGGCTGGTCTCAAACCCCTGGGCTCAGGCAATCCTCTCATCTCTGCCTCCCAAAGTGCTGGGATTACAGGCGTGAGTCACCGCGCCCAGCCTTACTGTTAAATCTACAAAAAGATTTAAAATAAAATCTTTTAAAATTTTTGTACTTCAAATGCTGAGTACCTTGTTATCTTTATACTCCTCATTACAAAAAAATAACGAAGCAGACTACAGAAATAAACATAATACTAGGAAGGGGGAAATGCTAGTTAGAATACTAAAGTAAAAGAGAAATAAGAATAGCACCAGGGATAAAATTAGTACCATGATACAAATGATATCTAGATACGTATACAAATGGCTGAGGAGAGGAGAGGAACTATTCCAAGTGATTTTAAAACCCAGTGATTTGTGTTAGAAGCCAGCCTTGGAGGCCCACCAGATTGACAGGGTCCTGGTGACCCCAGGCTGCAGGGCGAGTCCGGGAAGCTGAGGCCTTACAGTCGTGGAAAAAGAATACAGCACGTTTATGCGAAGTATTTTCAGCAACTGAAAGCTCATTGTCCATCTTTCCACTTCCCACTACGTTGTTTGACCTTTCCCTTTTGCCCATGCCATGGTCAAGTTGAAATCATCATTACAAAATGGATGTTAAAACGATGCTTAAGTATTCTTCTCGGTGCTTGGCGAGACCTCATCTCTACAATAAATCAAAAAATTAGCCAGGCGTGGTAGTGCGCACCTGTAGTTCCAGCTACTTGGAAGGCTGAGGCGGAAGGATCACCAGAGCCCAGCAGGTCGAGGCTG
>CAUYQG010000416.1:0-58749 GCA_963574415.1 Tarsius wallacei
TGAAATAGTTTCAGATTCCTACTGTCAATGAAAAGTTGGTAATATGTTAACATAGAAAATAAAAAAAGGAATGATGTTTCATTTTGACATGAAGCCTTCTCTATTTTAAATTGACCAGTGTCCTTCTAGCTATATTATTGGTAAATTCAGAAATTTAGTGGCATAGATATCATTGCCCACATCTCATTCCAATGGCTGCCATAAGTTATTGACTCATTAGTACTGAACAAGAACTCACAAACTTAAGGCCAGGAATGGTGGCTCAGCTGTGTAATACCAGCACTTTAGGAGGCTGAGTTGAGAGGACTGCCAGAGCCTATGGGTTCAAGAATAACCTGGGTAACTTGGTAAGACTCTATCTCTATACTAAATCAAAACATTATCTGGGAGTGGTAATGCACACATGTAGTTCTTGTTACTTGGTAGGCTGAGGGAGAAGAATTACTTGAGCCCAACAGGTGAGCACAGGGATGGCCATGAGCTTTCCACTGCACCCCAGCCTTGGTGACAGAGTGAGACTCCAACTTACAATAAAATGAAACCCATAAATTGAAAATTCTATCTAAATGTTCTAAATGTTTTATTGGAAAACCGTATTTTGGGGATTAATTTTCTATAATATTGTATAAAGTGTTCTCTACTGATCAAATACTAGGTTTGTAATCTAATAACCCCAGCGAGAATCATGTTGCTTTTGTCTAATTAAACAGGACTTGCTGTCTCTAAGCCAGACCTTATTACATGTCTGGAGCAAAGAAAGGAGCCCTGGAATATGAAGAGACATGGCACATTAGCCAAACTTCCAGGTAAGTGGGAGTGAATGAAGCAGATGACACAGGTTGAAGAATCAGAGCTTGAAATGTGGTTTGGGAAGGTGGTCTGCTCCAATGGAAATGGTATTCTAGAAACCTGGGATTCTTTCTCTTCCTGTCACAAAGGGACATCTGTTATTCCATGTTCGGATATTCTCCAAAAACTTTGCTTCTTCAATGATCTTTCAATTTTACAGAGGAAATCAAAGTCCACTTAGTGGTGTGTTAGGAACTGCATGATCTGACTACCTTTCTGATGCTTTGGGGACATGCAAGTATTTGCTTATTTATTTGGAAATCCATGTCCAACTTTTTTATGTTTTCTTTTTGCATCATGGTTGGAAGTATGTGAGCAGTGATATGGTTAACTGTTTGAGAAATTTTGAGAACACTCCAGACACATGTTACATGTTTTCTAATTTATGATGTTCTATACTAGGGAGATTTCCAATGATTTTATTTAAATTCATACCTAGTAGTCCTACCTAAATACAAATTATCTCTCTTAATAGAAGAAATCCTGATATTTTACTTAAATTTTACTTTTATAATATGATCTGAGACTGGTAGTTTTTCTTTATGTCCAAATATGTAATTACACTTATCAGGTAGAGGATTGGTAAACATATATTAAACTCCTACATGTTACCTTGTGTCTTAATAACTCTTATTTTGTAATTTTCTTTACTATGAAGCTTAGGACTAGCTTCTTATATGCATATATTCAAACACATATGTATGCATGTTTATGTGTGATTAGCATCTGATTTTTTATACATAAATAAAAATATATAAGTATATGTTGTAAATAATGTAATAATTTGATATGCCTATACAGTGTGAAATGATGATTACAATTATATTAATGAACATATCAACCACCTTACGTAGTTGCCATTTTTATATTTGTAAGGAGAACACATAATGTCTGCTATTTTAGCAAGTTTTCTAAGCACACAAGACGTCATTATTAATGATAAGTCACTATGGTACACATTAGTTCCCTAAGACTCAGTTATAACTCAAATTTTCTAACCATTGAAAAACATCTCCATTTTCCCACCTGCAGACCCTGGTCACCACGTTGTACTTTCTTCCTCTATGAGTGCAAAGTTTTTTGATTCGACATGAGTGAGATCATACTGGATTTTTTTTTTTCCTGAGTTGGAGTGTCACTCCGGGCTGGAATGCAGTGGCATGCTAATGACCACCACAGCCTCATTGCTGGGCTCAGGCGATCCTTCCATATCAGCCTTTCAAGTAACTGGAACTACAAGTGTGCGCTGCCACACCAAGCTTATTTTTGTATTTGTCATAGAACCGTGGTCTCACCTAGGTGCCCAGACTGGTCATGAACCCCTGAGCTCAGGCAATCCTCTCATCTCAGTCTCCCAATGTGATGGGTTTACAGACTTGAGCCACTGTACCCGTCCTCATGCAGTATTTGTGTGTGTGTGTGCCTGGCTCAATTCAGTTAGCATAATGTCTTACGATGTCATCCATAAGGTTGAAATTGCAGAATTCTTTCAAAAATTTTTGGCTGAATCATATGCTATTGTGCATATATACGTGTGTGTGTATGTGTGTGTGTGTGTGTGTGTGTATACAGGTTATTTTCTTAATCAACAGAGACTAAACAAATATTTAGGTTGTTTTCAAGCTTGGCCATCTTGACAAATGCTGCACTGCCCATAGGGGTTAGAGATTTCTTTATTTCCTTTGGTTATAGACCCAGAAAAGGGATTTCTGTGTTATTTGGCAGTTTGTTTTTATTTTTAAAAGAATGTTGATAATGATTTTTATATGACTACCAATTTTAAATTCACCAAGACTATACAGGATTTCTTTTTCTTTACATACTTATCAAAAGTTCTCTCTCTCTCTCTTCTGGTTGATATTAGCCATTCTAACAGCTGTGAGACAATATATCATCATTGTATTTATTTGAAATTGCCTCTATTGGTGATCTTCAGTGCCAATTCATATACCTGTTGGCAATTTGTATCATTTTTGGGCTGTTTTTTATTCAAGTGATTATCATTTTCTTTTTTAAACATCTCATCAAGTATATGGTTTACAGATTTTTTTTCTTGTCCTGTAAGCCTTTTTATTTTTCTTTTACTATGCAGAAGCTTTTTAGTTTGATGTCTCCCAACTTGTTTATATTTATTTTTATTTCTGTAGTCATAAAAAAATTATTACTAAGACCAATATCAATATCAAGGATGTTTTCCAAATCCTTTTATGGTTTTGTTTTATCAGCATGTTCTCTGTCACCCAGGCAGTAGTATGCTGGTTCAAGTAAGGATTTCTACATTTCATGTGAAAATTTCTCAAACTGTTTTGTAATTTGCAGCTCCACAAATTATTGTTGTACCCTTAATTGAGTCATTTATCCTGATTCTTTCTATGCTTTGGCATACTTCGTTTGAATTGGAGTATTTGAAATTCAAAGATATACACATCATAATGTTTATGATGTTGCTTTGTCTAGATTAATATAACGCCAATCACTAAGTTAGAGATTCTAGGAGACTCATACCTGTTCTTAGGGTGTGTCTTCTCTGTACATTGGGACAGACCAGTCTTTGCATAAACCCTCAAAGGACAGAAATGTGGACTCAAACTCCACTCTTCTGTTTATTCCCTGAGGAAGAATTCAAGAGTTAGAACATCCCATCTGTTTGCATCATGCTGCATTGTAAAGGAAGAGAAATTATGGTGGCAAAATTACTAACCTTTCTCTTCCATATAACTCCTTTTATTGTGTGAATTCTGCAAAGTTTTAGGTTTTTTTTTTGAGTTCTCACACAGGCAATGGGGTACGTATTTTCTTAAGTACATATATTTATGATGGAGTGGAAACCTGTGATTTGTACTTGCCATCATACTTATGTCCTTACCATGGTATAATATTATGTTTTCTTTTCTTTTTTTTTTTTGAGTTGGAGTCTCACTCTGTTGCCCAGACTGGAGTGCAGTGGCCACTCCCAGCCACCGCAACCTTGACCTGCTGGGCTCCAGCAATCCTTCCGCCTCAGCCTTCCAAGTAGCTGGAACTACAGGTGCACGCTACCACGCCCGGCTAATTTTTTGATTTATTGTAGAGATGAGGTCTTGCTTGCCCAGGCGGGTCTTGAACCCGCAGGCTCAGGCAATTCACTCACCTCAGTCTCCCAAAGGCGCGGGATTACAGGCTGAACCACCGAGCCCGGCTTATTCATTTCTTAATTAATCTAGTTCGTGGCTGTCAATTTTGTTTATCTTTTCAAAGAACAAACTTGTGTTTAGTTGATCTTTGTTTTTTTATTTCAATTTCATTCAGTTCTGTTCTGATCCTCATTATTTCTTTGCTTCTAACTTTGCAAACTATACACATGACAAAAACTCATATTCAGAATCTATAAATAACTCAAATAAATCAGTAATAAAAAAGCAAATGAAAAACAAAGAATGGATACAGGTGTGGATGCAGAGAAAAGGGAACACTTAAACACTATGGGTGGCAGTTAAATTAGTACAACCTCTGTGGAAATTGGTATGGAGATTTCTCAAAGACGTAAAAGTAGATCTGTCATCTGATCCCACTACTAGGTATCTACCCTAAGAAACAGAGGTCATTATATGAAAAAGATACCTGTATGTTCATTGTAACACAGTTCACAACCGCAAAGATGTGGAATCAACCTACATGCCCATCAACCAATGAGTTGATAATGAAAACGTGGTATATATACACCATGGAATACTACTCAGCTATCAAAAAGAGTGAAATAACGTATTCTGCAGCAATCTGAATGGAATTGGAGAATATCATCCTCAGCGAACTAATGCAGGAACAGGAAATCAAACACCACATGTTCTCACATGTAAGCAGGCGCTAAACTAAGGATCTCCAAAGACATGGAGAATAGTATAATGGACACTGGAGACTCAGAAAGGAGTAGCAAAGGGTAGAGGGATGAAAAAAATCACCTATCAAGTACAATGTGTACAGATGGAGGTGATAATTACACTTAAAGCCCTGACCAAAAATATTTTTACCTCCTAAAGCTATTGAAATACAAAATAAATAAATAAAATGAACCATCACATTTATATATGTTATTCAAGATGAGTTCTCCCCAGTATTCCAAAGGGCAGGGATTCTAAATCACTTTTAAAATTTTGAGTTAATTACCAAGACATGTTCAAAGATAAAGATTTAACAGAAGTTGCTTTTTGATCTGCGTGCCTAATGGCAATCTGCATTATTTTAAATTCCTGGATATTGAGCACAAGCACAGACACAAATATTTATCCCACAGTGATTATATTTGGTAGTTTTTTACTCAGTGATTTCAAAACTTAGGACAACAACCATAACATAAACACTGATGGCTCATGAAGTAAGATACATGTAAATTGGTGAAGTATTAAATCCTCTGAAATTTGGATTACTAGTAATTAACAATCATATTGGTAATACATAACTTTACTGTTTTAATACAATATTACAATAAGATTGTAAAACCCCAAAACTGACTATCAGTTTAGTCATTATTAAGTTGAAACATATTTTTAGTAAAAGCTTCTTAAGGTGTGGTAACTTAATTTCTCACTGATTGTTTTAAAGCACTAAATTAGAAAAAAAAAAATTATTACTTTTCAGCAGTTTTCCAGTATTCCTATTACTATCAATAACCTATCAAATATGTAGGTACCGGTGTCATACAATTTGTTTTCACATGTTTTAAATTCCTCAAAGTATACTATAAACAGATAATAATTGTAAAAATCACATTATAGAATATATCATTTTGACAGGATCCTATTAATATAAGTTTTTAAGTTATATATTTATAGGACAAAGAGCACATGAAATATTTTAGTTTGATCCATTTGTTTTTACAGTTCTTAGAGATCATTCTGTTTTACTTTTTGCCAAAAGAGACTCAACATATTTTAATCAACTTATATATTAAGAAGATGTTTAAATGGTATATAGGCAAGGTAATTTTTTAACACTTGTTGCCTTGGAAGTTGAGGTAAAATTGGGGTGGGTCAATCCTGCTATCCATGGAGCATTCTTACTCCTTTTGTAGTTAAATAATTTAAAGTGAAGAAGAGAAAAACAAACACTAATTTTCTAAAAGAATAAATGATAAAATTCTGGCAAGCAGTAGGCTATAATTAAACTGAATCATACCGAAGCGAAGGTCAGCAAACATGGCTATTCTGTATATTTAGAAAGAAGTTTCACATTCAATTTACAATGATTAAAATCTGTGACTTGTGAAATGCAGAGTATTTATGCCAAAAGAACTACTTCTTTTATCCCATTAGTCAATAAACCATGGAGGTAAAAATAAAGGTTTAAGAAACATAACATTTTAAGTAGCTGTATTTTGAAATAGAGTACATGTACCTGCTTTTCCTTAATGATTTATCAAATATTTACATTGCTTGATCAAACATCATGAAATTTAACAGTTAAGCACAATCACTTTTTGAACCTAGACAAACCATTTTCTTGTATGTGAAACCAGACAGTAGTAATGAAGATTTCCATTAAAGTTAATGGCCTTCTTCCACCTTCTTACCTTTGTTATTAAGTGGCTTAGCAAGCAAATTAATATTTTTTCAAATACATCTAATATTTAAAGTGACATAAAATTGTATGTATTGTGAACAACATGATGTTTTGCAGTATCTATACATTGTGGAATGGTTAGCTTATTAACATATGTATTACCTCACCTAGCTATCATTTTTTTTTAGTAAGAACACTTAACATCTACTCTCTTAGTGTTTTTCAAAAAGGAAATTATGTTAAGTTCAATAAGCCAGGCACAGATAGATATATACTGTATGATCTCGTTCCCATGTGGAATCTAAACACTTGATCTCAGAGAAGTAGAGAGTAGAATGATGGTTAGCAGAGACTGGAGACGGAAAGAAGATTGGGGAGAGTTTGGCCAAAGAATACATATTTATCATTAGATGGGAGGAATGAGTTCAAGAAATCTATTGCACAGCATGGTGACCACATGGTATTCTTTAAAAGAGCAAATTAATATTTTACAAGAAACAGAAGAAATCATGGGGCAGATCATAGCTGGACAGAGGAGTGGGAGAAGAATGGCCCACAGAAGATGTGAATATGGAAGAGGTGAGTATATTACAAACGTACAAAACTTGTGTGCTTTGAAAAAAAACAACACAAATAAACATAGTATGATCTTCCTTACAATTATGAATACATTGTGTTCATAAATATGTTTTCAGGAGCAAAGTGTTTTAAAAATTAATTATTTCTAGAATATTGTCCTAAAGGACACAAAAGAGACAGCAACTTATGTTGCCAGAAATAGAAACAAACAACAACAACAAAAAATCTAAACTCAGAATAGCATACAAGCTACTTTTAGATCTATTCAGAGCACTAAAGAGGTTTACATTCCCTAATGGATTTAAATGACCAGAAATAATTTGTTTCTCCCTGTAGCCATTTGGATATTGGCCAGATTGTTAGTCACCACACATTTAATTTTGTAATCATTTTTAATTTTCAGTTTCAGTGAATAGACCAAATAGCAGCTCAGGAGACCAAATTTGTATATGTGGACTCACATTCAAATGCATCCACTTCTACTCGTTCTAGCGATTGTATATGCATGGGAGGAGGGCTTTCAGGAAAAGCATTTGTATATTAGCCAAGAGCCAAGTGGCATTTAAAAATTACCTTGTGTTTTGAAATCACAGAAGGAAATATGAGCATTATAATTGTAATCATGCTGAAAATTTGAGAATTTTGACATGAGAGAAAAAATAAGGTACATCTGGCATGACTACCTTGTTGGAATGATTCAAGCAGACAGACTCAGGGTCTTTCAAGGGGGTAGGCAAGATGTCTGGTGTCTATTTCTGGTAGGTCCATCAGTACCTGAGCTGAGGGAAGTTCAATTTCCAAATAAAGCGATTTCTGACTCCCTAACAAAGCAGAATGGTCTGAGCTTCCCAGGAGAGTTTCTTCCTAAGTGACAGAGAGCTGGGGAGACTGGTAAAATTTAACTGGGTTGCTCAGCTCTATCCCTAGAGAATGTGTCAAAGTTCAGAGGAGGTTGTATAAGGAAAACAACCCAAGCTAACCATAATGAGCACATGTCACCTGGAAAGCCTGTGAAAGGTTTACCAGTAGGCTCAAGAATCAAGGTCCCAGAACACTAAAGGGGTCTTCTTTTCATTCTTCCCTTCAATAAGCAGACACAACACAAAAGTCCCAAGAGGCTCTTAAGAGTACGCAAAGATCCATTTTACCACAGTTAGAGAACAGGCTTTTAAGAAGCTGTGCTGCCTGATCAATTTGAACTATAAAACCAATTACAAGTGCTGGATAGTCCAGCGAACACACAAGGCCACTCACCTCCCTTTTCAGAGCTTTTCTCAGAGGCCCTCTGACCCACAGCAACCCAGTGAAAGATTTGAGGGTTCAGTCAGATCAACTGAAAGATGCATTATTTCACAGATAATTAATATAATTTTCCAGCAAGTGATTAACATAATTTTCAATCATTAAATTCGCAATCTCTATGAATCTCTATGTATCCCAATATATACTGGTATAAATAATTCACAATCTCAACTGAATTCTAGGTTATTATCATACTTTATGTGGAAAACCTGGAAACAAAGAATGAGTCCAGGGTTAAACATGTGGTCACATTTCAAATATCTTGCTTTTCCTTCAAATTCTGTCACAATCAAGTTTGTTTTGTTTCTAGTTTTAAAGTAATCTCAGCCTATTCCAAATAGCTGTTCAATACCTATGTTATGGCTGGTATATGGATTTGTTCTCAGCATCCTGAAATGACTGAAAGTTATGCAAAAGCCAGGAAGTTTGAATTCAAAGCATTATTATTTAAGAATCACCATTTAAGTTTCCATAGGCTGCTTACTGACCCCATTTACTTCACTGAGGAGTGAATGATAAATGCTAAGTGATTAAGTGCAATGAATCTGATGGAATAAATGTAGAAAATATTTTCAATATTGTGCTCTTCGGGGTATTAAGAGAAAAAGAGTATCTGAATGATGCATATTTGTATACCTAACCCTTAACTGTACTTCACAATTTTAAAATAAAAAATATGTTTTTTTAAAAAAGAAATAGCTAAATCAAATTTTAAAAAAATAAAAGATTTCCTTAACTTCAACCAATTATTCCCATGCTCAAACACAACTAGCCAATAACCAATATAATACTGTGAATAAAATGAGAATAGAGGCTAGAATTAGTACCATGTAATAGAAATTTATGTGATGATGGAAGTGTTTCTCTGTAGTATTCAATATGATAGTTCCTTGCCACTTTGACTGCTGAACACTTTAAATAAATTGCATTGTGATGGAGAAACTGAATATTGTTTAATTTTAATTAATTTTAATTTCAATAGCCACATGTGGCTAGTGTCTATCATGCTGTATAGAGCAGATCTAGATAAACTTATATTTGAAAGGAAGCAAGAGTCAAAACTATTCAAATAAGGATACAAATAAGTCAGGTCTAAAAGTAGGAAAATACCCTAAGTCAGGTTATCCAAGGAACACACATGGAAGAGTTGCAACAAGTTGGACGCTGTGATGGAAGCATGTCTAAATACAACACATTGTTTTCCATGAACAAAGCTTTACTATGTGTTGTAGAACATGCTTTGACAACTCACTCAGGTTTAATTGGAACTCCTTTGAGACACAATAACTGCATAATCCCAATTATGTTGACTTCAATTAGATCACACAGTCACTTTTCTTCACATAATATGTTCTCATCAAGTAGATCTTCCCATTGTGTAAAGGGCACACAAATTTGCCATAGGGGATTGCTTAGCTTCTGTGAATTACTTTTAGGCTTTCTACAAAACTGTTATCTACACAGTTTTACATAAAAGACTTTATGTTATTTTTCACACAACAGAAACATCCAGCTGGTCTCCTGGAGCAGGATGACAGTGGTTTCCTCCCTGCACATCTGCACTACTTCTTTGCATGTGGCTGGAGCAGATTATTAAAAGTTTAAGGCAAAGAGGAAAAGTGCACCCTCCTAGGTCCCTGGATAACTATGGCAAACATTTTTCCTGACTCAGAGGCTTAAGCTGCATAGATTTTAAAGCAGAATTTACATATTTCAAAACTATTTCTCTGGAATGTTTGATAAGAAGCATTTCCCCTTCTTCAATTTTGTTGGAATGTATAATACTCTTCAGGGTATTAAGAGAAAAAGGTAGAAAACTTTAAGAAGACATCCTTGACTTCAACTGTTTATTCCCATGCTCAACTGGATTTAGTTAAGATCTCCAAAGAGGCATAATATTTTATTGGAACAATTTATTCCACTCATTCATGTATCAATTTAATATTCATTGAAAACTAATATAAGCCAGATACCTCCAGACACTGGTGATGTGACAGTTTTAAAAAAAAAATTAACCTTGCCTGCCCTTGTCTTTATCTAGTCTAGAAAAAAGAACATAACAGACCTGTTAAATAACAAGCGATATGCTTAGGGTATCATAGGAACATATGGGAAGGAATTCTAGCAAGAAAACGTATGAGGCAACCAGAAAAGATATAGGGAAATGTAATAGCTGAGATGAGTCAGGTACAGGAGATGCTAATCATCCATGAGGTGGGCAATATATCCAGAGAAAGGAAATATATATGGGGATAAAGAATTCTTTTTTTTTTTTTTTTTTTTGAGTTGGGGTCTCACTCTGTTGCCCAGGCTGGAGTATCAGGATGATGGCTCACTAAGCCTCTACCTGCTAGGTTCAGGCAATCCTTCTGTCTCAACCTCCCAAGTAGCTGGGACTATAGTGGCACACCACCATATGCAACTAGATTTTAAACTTTCTTGTAGAGATGAGGTCCTGTTATGTTGCCTAGGCTGGTCTCGAATTCCTGGGTTCAAGCAATCCTCCTGCCTCAGCCCCCCAAATTGCTGGTATTGCAGGTATGAGCCACTGTACCTGGCCAAGAATTTATTTTTAAATAATTAAATATTGGTTTCTCTGGATATCTAGGTCAATCTCTCTGGTAGAACTGGATATAGAATCTGAAACTCAGGGAGCAAGAATGAGAGTAGTTATGCAGATTTGGACATTGTGCAGAGCAAGAGGGTTCAAGGGACATCTGTGAGAGGCAGCAGGTAATACTACATGGAAGGGCATGAGTAGGAAGGAAAAGCCTGGAAAAGCAGCAGGAGATGAGTGATCTGAGGGGCACAAGGTGACATGAGAGTGTGTTAGTGTGGATTTCAGGAGAGTGGACCCTTCAGGTCTCTACTCACCAACAGATTCAAATATACCCAAGAAATCTGGTAGAAATTAGGGTAAACGGCATCTTTCATTTGGCAAAAAGTGGAATCACTGATTAACTTAACCAGACAAGTTTTAGCAAAATGGAGGGGAGAAGCTGGTTATAGTGAACTGAAGAGTGAATGGGAGGTGAGGAGTGAAGACAGTGAATGGATAAAAGTGTTCCTTTAAAAATTTCAGATGAAAAGTGATGTTTCAGGATGATAACACCTGGCGCTATCAACATACAACAGCAGTCATACCATGGTAAACCACTTCTAATGTGATAGTGAATCTTAGGGCCAAGCTTCCTTAGACTCATAATTAAAGGCCCAAAGAATCATTAAAGGCAACAATTCTGAATATGAATGAAGAGCAAGGAAGATAATGAATGTAAAGAGTCAAGCAAACAAGAACTTGCCATACAAATGTTAGTTATTATGGTCATTATTACTACAATTTGGTCTTGATAGATTTTGGTCTGTGTATCAGCCCATTTATATCAGAGTTGAAAAAGAAATTGAAAAATCTGCCCCATGGAGTTTGTGGAGAGGAAACATCAGGAGTTAACATATGCATTATGCATATCATTTAGACGCAAGAGATCTAAAGAATAACAGCAGTGAACCACAATTGCCCTCTTTAGACAGCTCACTGTGAACTTCCTGATAGAAAGAAAGCAGTCCCGAGTCTTATGTAAATGGATGTAATAATAACAGGAGGATTGGCTGCTTTCTTGCTTCTCATTTCAGTAGGATCATTTGAATACATTCTTTATACAAATTGTAACTGCTGTCATTTTGATAATGCTCCAACTTGAAAATTTGGATTGTTGGGTGCAGACCCTTGCCAGCTCTAAACAAATGGAGGTTGGCTAATGACGGATTTGAAGGGCACCTGGCACCAATGGTAGACAGACTATTTCCTTGCTGTGGAGTCTCTAACACAAACAAGATTTTCTATTGCTATTATATTCAAAATTAGGCAGGAGTTTATAAAACTCTATAGCTGCTGGAGACCCATCGACTGATGAATGAACTGGAGCCTTCCTCTTCCACCCACAGAATACTCAAATTCAATTGAATCATTCTTATTGCATCTGATTCCTTTGCTTTTTCTAGGACAAACCTGTCACTCCTGCCTTCCAAGATATGCACATAATTATTTCTGTGCCTTTTTGACTTGTAGCATAAAACATTTTATTTTAAAAATTACTTATTAAGCCAATATTATTGAGCACTTACTATACATATAGCTTTACTTAGGGGGATGTAATAGTGAACAAATTTCTGCTTTCAAAGAGTGTGTATCTATTTAGGGAAAAATATTTTAAAATACATCTCACAAATCAAAGAGGTAAGTGTTAGAATAAAGACACATGTAGGAGAGTAATTGATCTTCCAAAGATTGGAAGGATGGTGAGGTAAAGTAAGGTTTTAGAAAGAAGAAAGTATTTGATTAGAAACTTAAGGATTTTGATGTTTACATAAGGAAGAAGATCACTCTTTTTGATCCGTAAGTTTCTTGAGGTCATTGATAACTTTTTTTCTTAAAGTTATATTGTTACATTGTAATTTTCAGAAAAAATGAACATAGAAATCCAATAATATTTATGTTAAGTCCAAATGCTAAGGTATCCCTTTTCATTCTTAAACATGATATAATCTGCAGGGTTCAAGTTATTATTACAACAATAGTTTTAAAGGTTCTGAAAATAAACGTTTTCTTTCCATCTTTTCCTCTTAATTATGCTGCCAACCTGCATCATCCTTTCCAGTTTCTCCAGTTAATGGCTTGGATTTGTATTCTTTTCATCTGCTTTATAAATTAAATCGACTTAGTCTAATTCAAGTTTCTTGGAATTGCTGCTCCCTTCCACACTTTTCAGATCTCTACATTCCTAAAATGAAGAATTCTCAAACTTAGATGAACTGAAGTTGACAGTCATCAGATGGGATGTTGGCATCTAATATAATGCTAATCTTCTGCTGTGTCCTTTTTAGCTCTCAAGATGTATGCATATGTATGTGGTTTCTTTCTCCACAGCTCCAAAATTGTTAGGGAATGACTGTGAGTATTTTGATGTCTTGAAGGTGAAAAAGTAATAGACGTAATACAATTTGTATATCTAACCCTGAATTGTACCCCACGTCTTTAAAATAAAATTTTCTTTAAAAGATAATACAATTTTCCAAAGTCAGAACATTTGGAGTTGACAGAATTTATGAAGAAAGTCCCCAAATGAAGAAATTGTGGGCCTAGTTAATCTAGCTGCCTTTCTGTAACTCAATCAAAAACTAAACAAAACCAAAACAGCAGTTGACAACAGCAATGTTACAGATAGTATGTATTGTTGGCGGGGAAATGAAATTTATAGCTACTTTATGACACGAAATGAATCATTTCTCTTCCTACAATTGCCATTGCTAGAATCCTTTGTAAAATATGCACTGGACAAGTTGTTTTGGTTAAGATCTAAAGTTGTTTGCCAATACTAGTCTTGCTGTTTTTTTGTTGTCATTTTTTTCTTTCTTTTTTTGTTTTTGTTTTTGTTTTCTTTTCTTTCCTTTTTTTAACTTAGTTACACTCAACCCAAAGCCATTATTCAAAAAAAGTCATATCGTTTGATTTTGCTGAATGCCATACTGACTAGTCTGCTACATCTGTTTCTTCTCAGCACTCCAAAGACAGTCGGAATTCTTTGAGATTGTTCTTTGTTGTGTCTCTGAGGAGATCTTCATCTCATCATACACTGTCTATGACCTTGAGTAAGTCATTTAATTTTCCAAGCTTGTTTATTTCTTTATGGTTTTTAAAAAGCAAAGAGGTTACTATCAGATAATTTCTCAAGTCACTTTAGGCTCTATCATTCTATGATAGTGAAGATTTTTGGGTAGATACTTACAGACAAGGTAGAACTCAACATATTATATTAGCATGGTATCTACATTCAATCTGTAAATTCCTAGAATATACCAGATTTCCTATGTGAAATGAATACCAATGTAGTGTGATAATGTGTGTGTGTGTGCACATGAATCTGTCTGTGCAATAAGAATGTCTGACTATACCAGATTTAGACTTGGAATTCTGGATTTACATAAAAGATGAGCAATAAATTATGAGGATTTGATGGTAGGGGCATGGGAAAAATGGGGAAGCAGGTCAAAGAAAACTTCGAGTGGGTGCATCTTGAGGCTAGAAGAACTGGTTAACATAATTTCTCTAAGAACAATGAGAGCCCATAGAAGGGTTTTCTATGGTGAAATGGACTGATCGATCAGATTTGCCTGTGTCTGTGGAGATAGGGCTAAAGATCAAAAAAGACTATGAGAACTTTGCTCATTACCAACACCTAACAAAACTTTCCTCTAAATTTTGGTTTAAATTTTACCCATATTTGGGAGCTGCTGCCTCTAAATTCTCTTCTCTTTCAAAAAGCTGTCTCAAAATATTTTCGCTAGTGTTTTCATCCTTCTTATTCTTGTATTCACTATCTTTCTTACCACTACTGTCCCTCTGCCTTTTTTCATGAAAAATCAATGCTTTCCTCTCACTTGCTAAATACATGAAAGGAGCAATGTGGATCATAAAACATGTGTGGTCCCACAGTATCCTGTGCTCAGAAAAGTTCCATACTTAGATTAATACTCAACTGTCAATGTCTTGAAACTCTTGATTTTTAAACAAAAGGCTTGACATCTTTCTTTTGCATTCTGCACTCAAAAGCATTTAACTATTTATGGAGCAAAGATAAATTATTTTTGATTGTACAAAAGTAGAGGTGAGCAATACGCAATTTGTCCTAGTCTCTTATATGTCACCTCTGTGTTCAAACCTTTGTTTACTTCTCTTTATTTTCAGCATGACAGCCATAACTCACACCACTGTTATCGTTTTTTGATGTTATAGAAATAACTAATATTGGTCAAAATAGACTTTAAAACAAAAAAGTTACTGGAGAAAAAGAAGGATATTTTACAATGATAAATGGGTCAATCCATAAAGAAGATACATACATATGTATATGTACATGTGTATATATGTGTACATGTGAATATGTGTGTGTGTGTGTGTGTGTGTGTGTATGTGTGTGTGTATGCACCTAACAACAAAGTTCCAAAATAAAACAGTAAAAAACTGTCAGAATGAAGGCAGGAATAGGCACTTCAATAATAGTATTTGGATACTTCAATGCCCTTCTTTTAATAATAAACATAAAAACTAGACAGAAGAGCAATATATATATAGAAGAATTGAACAACACTATAAACCAACTAGACTTAATACACATTTACAAAATACCCCCTCACCACCAGCTGACTACACATTCTTCTCTAGTGTACATGGTCATTCTCTAGAATAGGCCATACACTGGGTTATCATCCATCTTCAAACAAGCTTCAATAACCTTAAAAGATTAAAATTGTATAAGACACTTTATCTGGCCACAATGAAATACAATTAGAAGTCAATAATAGTAAAAAAAATTGGGAAATTCATAAATATGTTGAAATTAAACAATATACTACTAAATAACCAGTGAGTCAAAGAAGAAATGCCAAGTTAAATTAGAAAATGATCTGAAGTAAATGAAAATAAAACATAATACCAAAACTTAAGAGATGCAGATAAAACAATGCTTTGGAATAAATTTATACATATCAATGTCTATATGTAAAGAGAAAGCCAGACTTCAAACACAGTTGTCCCTCAGTATCCATAAGGAATGAGTTCCAGGAAACTCTGTGGATAAAAAAATCAGTGGATCCTCATAAAAAACAACACAGTATTTGCATATAACTTATGTGCATCCCCATGTATACAGTAAATCATCTCTAGATTCCGTATAATATGTAATATTGGTTGGGCTCGGTGACTCAGCCTGAAATCCCAGCACTTTAGGAGGCTGAAGAGAGTGGATTGCCTGAGCCCATGGGTTTGAGACCAGCCCGGAAAACTTGGTGAGACCTCGTCTCTACAATAAATAAAAAATTAGCCAGGCGTGGTAGTTCACACTACTGTTGTTCTGGCTACTTGGAAGGCTGAGGCGGAAGGATCGCTGGGGCCCAGCAGGTCGACACTGGGGTGACTGTGAGCGTGCCACTGCACTCCAGCCTGGGTGGTGGAGTGAGACTCCAACTCCACTGAAATTACTAAAATCAGAAATGAAACAGAGAACATTATGACTGACATTACAAAAATAAAAAGAACTATGAAGGAAGGCTATGAACAATTGTTTGTTAATAAATTCGATAATTTAGATGAAATGAGCAAATTCCCCAAAATACACAAACTTCCTAAACTGACCCAAAAGAAATTGACAATATAAGTAGTCTTCTGTAAAGAGATTGAGTTAGTAGTAATAATAATAATAATAATAAATAACAATAAAGGAGAAAAGACAAGCCTAGACTCAGATTATGCCACCTCTAAATTCTATCAAACATTTAAATAATTAACACTAATATGCCAAAAAAATCTTCCAAAAAACAGAAGAGGAGGTAGCACTTCCCAATTCATTTGATGAGGCCAGTGTTAGCCTGATGCCAAGACCAAAGATCTCTCTCTCTCTCTCTCTCTCTCTCTCTATCACACACACACACACACACACACACACACACACACACACTCACTCACTCTACAGGTCAATATTTCTTATGAATCCAGACACAAAAATTTATAACAAATTATTAGAGAGCTGAATCCAGCAATATATAAAAAGAATTATATGCCTTGACCAAGTAAATTTATCCCAGTAATACAAGATTGATTTAACATAAAAAATGATGAAATTAAGAAAAACACTCCAATTATATTAGCATCAACAAAGTGAAATGCTTAGCAATAGAGTAACAAAAGAAGTACAAAGCTTGTACTGTAAATATATGAAGATGTAGTTGAAATAAATTTTAATAGATTGAAATAAATGGAAAGATATACTATGTTCAGTCTGTTATTTCTTCAAAATGTTAAACATAGAGTTACCATACATATAAACAAACAATTCCACTCCAAGTTATATATCTGAAAGGGTTAAAAACACATGTGCACATAAATTTGTACAGACATGTTTATGGCAGCATTATCTACAGTAATGCCAAAGTAGCCAAAACACACATGCCCATCATGATAAATAAATAGCTAAAAATATTGCATATCTATAAAATGAAATATTGTTTAGCAATAAAAAATAAAGTATCGATAATTTGAACCTTGAAAACATTATGCTAAGTGAAAAACTCCAGAGAAGAGACCACATATGATTTATTCATTTACATGAAATGTTCAGAATAGGAGAGTCTACAGAAATGGCACATAAATTTGTGGTGAGTAGGAACTAACACTAACTTTAGTACTTGGTTTCACAAACACTGAGATTATTAGGTCAGTGGTTTAGAATGTGGCCTCTGATACCAGAATGCCTATGTTCAAATCCTGGCTCCCTCTTTTATTAGAGGGGAAGTCACCCAACTTCTCTGAGCTTCACAAAATAGTATCCAATTATGGCATAAAGAAAGGAATTTGTCTCTAGCCATTATTTTTAAAAGTGGAAGCACATTCAATTTTATAAAAATTTTCCTCCAAATTGCAGAGCATACCTCATAGGACTGTATAAGGATTAAATCAGGACTACATTGAAGCACCACAGGATTCAACAAGTGGTAGTAGTTGTCCCTGGTTGATTTTAAATAAATTAATAAAAGAAATGTTTTTAAAACTAGGAGACAAAAAAAGTTACATCGAAATTTTTGGTGAGCACACTCCCCCTAAAAAAAATTTTACAATTTGGTGCTTAAGTTCTTATTTTTTATATAAAACACTAAAAAAGAAGTGTTCAAATTTCTAGACTTATAGACTGAAAGAATCCTTAGCTTTTGTTTGTGTTTTTTCTTTTTCTGGTTTTGGACTTGGTCTTTCTTACTCATTTTCTACCTAAATAAAAATACTTAAAATAGCTGAGAGGGCTCATTTGTGTTTGAAAAGCTGAATATATACTTGAAAGTTAACTTATTTCTAAAATAAGCACCTTTTTTTATCCTCTTACATCTGAGAGATGGTTTATTCTTTCTCTTTCTTTTTTTCTTCTCTCCCTCTCTCTCTCTCTCTCTCTCTCTCTCTCTCTCTCTCTCTCTCTCTCTGAGAAAGCAGGATTTATTGAGAGAATAGAAAAGCTCCTAGAGGGGAGGGAACACGAGGGTGGTTGCCCTGCTCTCTCTCTCTCTCTTTCGCTTAGCGATCTTGTCCTTAGAGGACCTGAATTTTAGGGCAAAGTGAGGAACCCCAACCTTCTAGAACAATCAATCCTGAATGCTCTTGGAGTGTATTTCCGACATCATAAAGGTAAGTGATTTCCTAGAGTATAAACTCTTATCACACTAACAATGTAATCTCTCTCCAAATATAATAAAAGCCTATCAAGCCCAACTCAAAATCTCAAATTCGAATTGGTCTTTGTGTCTGGGCATTTTTAGTAGGAAAAAAAATAGGAAATATAGATTTTAAAAACACAAATGCATTGCAGTTTCCTATTGATACCAGAAACCTAAATTCAAGATTGTGGAGTTTTTGCTTAAACTGATTTTATATCTACATCTCCCTTGACGCCTGCTGAAAACCCCTGCTTTCACTATCACCAACATAATTGCAGATTTGCTTTTTATTATTATTGTTTTTATTTTAAAGATGTGGGGTACAATTCAGGATTTAGTATACAAGTGGTCATCATACAAGTAAAGTTTGGGCCTCTCTTTAGTTCCCACTTTGCCTGGTTTGAGATCAGGTACCTTTATTGATTCGTGCCCCCACCTCCGCCACACCCCCCTCCCTGGCAGTATCCCGCTACTGCCAAACCATTTCTCATAGTATTTTATGGTAAATGTTCAGGCTCCAGTTATGAGCGAGAACATGTGGTACTCTGGTTTTTTTTTCTGTGATAGATCACTGAGTATGATAGACTAAATCCATCCAAGTTGCTGCAAAGTCCATAATTTTGTCCTTCTTCATAGCTGCATAATTTTCCATTGTGTATATGTACCACATTTTAAAAATCCCATCCAGTTTTGATGGGCAGCACGGTTGGTTCCATGTTTTTGCTAATGTGAATAGTGCTGCAATAAACATGTGTGTGCAGGTATCTTTTGTGTAGGCTTCTTTGAGTTGCTCCAGGTATATTCTCAGTAGGGAGATTGCTGAGTCATATGGAAGGTCAATGTTTAGTTCTTTTAGAAATCACCACACTTTTTTCCAAATAACAACAGACAGACAGCAATCCCCCCAAAAGAATATGATTACTAAAAATATTTTAACGTTTTACTACTGACTTGAATGACTATGGGGGTTAAATTATGATTTTAAAAGTCACTTGTACAAGTTCCTCTCTGTAGGGCTATGCCAACAATTCATTAAACATAAAAGTTCATTTGTATCATTTTTCTTTCAATTTTAGGGATTCTTAAAAAAAGTCTCATAATTATGTACACATGTACATTATTCCAAAGTTAAATTTACAAACCAAAGTGTAGAAGCCAAGTATGTTCAGTATTCTAGCTTTTTATCCCTGTCCCTTCTACTGTTCTTTTCCCACTCCCACCTCAGTAGTATTTTAAATATTAGCGTTTATGCTTCCATTTATATAAGTCCTTCTTTTATGAATGTTAGAATTCTAAAAGTACTTTTCACCACCTAGGGATCACCAAAGAATAATATATAAAGACATTTCCCAATACTTTTTATGACTGCATGCTATTCTCTTGTTTGAGTGCACTGTAATGAACCAGCTATCTATGGATGGGTATTTTTACTGGTAACCCCTTAAAAAGCATTATGAATAACACTGCAATAAATAGGCTTGTGAATATCTCTTTTTGTACTTTTTCCATTATGTCTTTGAAATGGATTCCTAATAGAGAGATTGCTGGGTCAAATGGCAAAGGCATATTTAATTTTTCTAGATATTTCCAAATTCTACTCCAACTTTGCATTGAGCAATACCAGTCTTGTCAACAAATACTCTGTTAAGCATTTGGATCTTTGATAATCTGATAGTTAGAAACTGCATTTTCTTATTAGGAGTGAGTAAGATTGAAAATTTTACAAATATTTAAAGGGCCTCTGTATTGCCTTTTCTGGGAACTGTGTGTTTATAGTTCTGGCATTTTTAATTATATGATTTTGGGTATATTTCTTCTTTGTATTTAGAAGACCTTTATATATTGACTTCTTACATCTTTTTAGTATAAGTAGTTAATAATTTTCCAGTTTGATATTTATCTCTTTTTTTTGGACAACAATTGAAGGAGCAACATTTATTGATAATCCTTAGAACATGGATAATTTAATGTGTATGGGTTTCATATAAAATAAACTCTAATGCCCTGAAAGAGCTTGAATCTTATAGGTAGAGGTAAGATTGTTACAAATATATTTATTTGTAAGTGAACAAAATTTAAAAAGATACACAACTGTAATTGCAGAGAATAATAATGACAACAGCTGACATTCATTTGGTTATGATGTTTTTTGTTATGCAAAAGTTGTGTGTGAGTGTGTGTAATTAATCTTATTTTTTCAGAACTTTAATTATAGCTGGGAAAAATTTTTTTTTAACCACTCCGTTAAAAGAAAGTCACCCATATATATTTTTTTCTAAGGTATGGATGGCTTTATATTATACATTTAAATCTCTGACTCATTGGGAATTCATGCTGGTATACAAGTTCAATCATCCTAAAAACGTTTCAAGCAACAGCCAACACAGGCTGGCTCCTGCACACCACTCCTAACAGATCATGCCCTTGTCATCAGCAAATTGTCTGGAGAGTCATGGTTTGTTTTCATGTGTTTCATTTTGTATGTTCTTAGTTATGACTGTGTATGTTTCATCAAGTCAGTAAAGTTTCTGGTGCCCCAAATTTTCCAAATCAAATCCTCTTTGAACATTGAGATGGCATGTTATTATTCTTAGTCAATAGTATAAGAAATAGTACAAAGCTGTAGCTTTGGGGGCAGAATGTATTACTATTTAGAAAAAAGCATTTACTATTTTTTAGTTGGCTTTTCAATTTTTTCTATAGAAAAGCAATCATTCAATTGCATAATAGTGCTGCTACTATCAGAAACAGCAAAAAAGAGAGAGATATCCATGTAGGGAGACACTCATTAGGTATTAAATGGTCTTGTTTTAGCAGTTTGGCACTGACTGTTGCTTATCATAGGATATCCATTTTTTTCCTCTCAGGTTTAGAAAATTTACCACCTCCAAATGAAAAAAAAAAGGAATCTAGAAAAAAGACTCACCACTACTGGAAGCATCATTCAAATTTAGCAGTCCCCCTCCTAGCCCTCTGTAACTATGGTAACTGTAGGTGCCATTTCCGTTGATGTATAACACCTCCTGTGAGCCTGGAACAGCTGATGTGGAGTACGTAGTCTGGCCTGCCTCTGGTTTACACTGTTTGTCAGCTGAAGCAGACTCATCCTGCAATGACAGAGAGCATCTCATTATTTATCAGATCACTGTGCTATTTCATCTTCCATGGGACTAACTTATTGTCACCTACATATCTGCATTGAATAAGAAAAATAATCTGTAATGAATATTAAGTAGACACATATGTACATTTTCATCATCTTAGCTAAAAACTAAAAAAGGAAAGCAAAATAACAATGTGGGCAGTTTGGAGATAGAACAACTGACAAACTTCAACCAAATTTAAAATTACATGAAAGGTATTTACAATAATCAAAACTTCATTGACCAATACCCAAATGTCCACTGAGAAATAAATGGATAAAGAAAATATGGTACATACATACAATGGAATGTTATTCAGGCTTTAAAAACAAAGAAACCCTGTTATATACTTCAACATGGATAAAACTTAAGGACATTATGCTAAGGGACACACACACATACACACACACACACACAATATTGCATGATTTCACTTTGGAGGTAGCTAAACTAGTCAAACAGAAACATAAAGTAGAAAGATGGTTTCCAGGGTCTGGTAGAGGGGGAGAGGGAGGGAGAGTCATTCTGTGAGTGAAGAGTTTCAGTCATGGAGGGGTGGAGGGTGATCCTGGTGATCTGTTACATAATAATGTGCATGTGGGTTGACAATATTGTACTGTACACTGGGAAATGGTAGAGTGAATTGTATGTTAAAGATGTTAAAAAAAGATCTAGTTAGTTTTAAAAATTTACAGGAAGAGAAATTTTAATGGAAGACACTTGATAGGATTCTTGAAATCTTTTTTTTTTTTTTGCATCCTTTTCTCTCTTTCTCTTTTTATGATTATAGCAAAATTCACTGAGTGATGACTTCTAGCTGACCCCCACCGCATGCATTACAGCAGCCTGACAAGAACATGAATAAACTTAGGCGTTTTCATTTTTTGTTTGTTTTTAAGCTATGCTAGTGTCCACACAATTTGCTTCAAACCGTCTAACCATGAAAAGTTGTGAGGAAGTCGAAATCTTAATTTACAAGAAATTCTACATATTTTTAAAAACAGATTGAATTTCCCTTCTACTGTTTCTAAAGCCTAAAATATATACTACATATATGAATTCACTTGCTACCACATTCATATCTTCTTTCCTTTTGTTAATAAGAAAGGATTGTAAAAATATTTCTAGTAAATTTTTAGGAGAGTTTTTTTTTTGGTTACAATTAGAAATATTTTGCAGTTCTTAAATGTGGAATATATGCTCAGTGGAACAAGTAACTTTCAGGTTCATTTTTTTTAGCTCCAAAGTGGTAGACAAGAAGAAACCTGAAATAAGTCTGCTATATTGACACAGTAGTACTGTTACATTGAGAAGTATTCTAATCTTTTACATTGTGAAGGCATTGCCATCACTATCAACATAACACATCTATGATTTTGCTCTTGTTTCTCTGATCTAAATCAGTTCTGGTCCATTCAACTCTGATCATTACTCAGCTGTAGACCTTAAACACAGGATCTAAAAGCTTTCAAACATTTTCATTTCCAGTAAGATTATAAAATAAACATAAAAATTCCTCAAAGTAAATTGTGGCAAAATAAGGAAAAAAATAAATTTAAAGAAAAACATAGGATAGCGTTTTACAAATATTGAATATTGATGTAAATTTATTTTTCCACCACTGCTTTAAAAATATAAAAAATAAAAAAAAATGCCACTCTGAGATATATGTAATAAAAACTTGAATTGACATAATTAGATATACAAACTAGAATGTCTGATTGTACCTTAAGCTCTTGTCACTTAAACCTTAGAAGTGCTGAGAAAGGTAAATTATCGTAAAATAACACGTTTCCTGGGAAAAACTGTCTTAAAGAAGGGACCCAGATATAATTACATTTTGCTGGTATTACTGGTTATACTATTTAGATGGGGGAAGTGAGCAAGTTGCAGATTATTATTTTTCTAATTCTGAAATTTATTCTTTGCTAATAGAAAGTACCCAAGAAGTTGAGTTTTAGACTGTGCTTCTCTATAAAAAAGGATATTTGGCTATCACCAAATTTACATCAGGTAATAAGAACTTTTTTAAAAGACATATTTCTATTTGATATTTACACAAACAGTATATATATATTTTCTTTTGTACTTATGATGAACCTTTATATTACAGAAAGTATGAGGCCTTAAGTAATCCAAGCCATTGAAGACAATATTCCCAGAGATCTGTTGTTCCTGGAAGGTGTGTGCCATAATAAGCAGGTCTGAGGTAAATAATCATACACTAACACTATTATAGTGCTACTGGGAACAGGAATTATTAGTAAAGCAATAAATTAGTGGTTTAGAAACAAACAATAACTATTAGAGTCTGGAGCCAACTGTTTTTTTAAGTGGCATGTTACACATAACAGGGTGAGTAGAAAATGGTCAAACCAATGCAGTAAGTCTCCTACATACAAACGAATTCCAGTCTGAGAGCACATTTATAAGTCTAATTTGTTTCTAAGTTCAACAAAGTTAGCCTAGGTTCCCAACTAACACAATCAGCTATATAGTACTGCATTGCAATAGCTTTATAATACTTTTCACACAAATAATACATTAAAAAACAAACATAAAAAATAAAGAAAACAAGAAAACTTTTTAAATCTTGCAGTACAGCACGTGACAATGTATGCCAGACACATGAACTAACTTATATGACTAGACATGAGAATGCTCTTTCACATCTTGAAGGTTTCTAACTTGAAGGTTTGTATATAGGGGACTGACTAATTACGTTACCTCACACATTATCCATCAGTCTTTCACAAAGATACAATGAAATGGTCTCCTATCTAGCAAAGCCAATCTCCCAGCCTGAGGACAGAAATTTATTATACATATATATGTGTGTAATAATTTTCCACCATAAATTATATATGTTATCTGCATTACATATACATATATACACATATTATACCCATTTGTATAATATTTCTCTATATAAACACATGTGTATAACATGTAATATAATATACACAAATAGGTATAATATGTATATGTGTACATAGATAGGGTGCCAAAATATGTAGACACATTTTAAGAAAGGAAAAACTGCCTTAAAATTGTAATACTCAATAAGATGAATACAAGTTATGTTTGACATCTACAATTACAAGGGGTGCTCAAAGTGGTTACCATCAGCGTCCAGACGCTTCTGATGATGGCAAACATCTCTTTACATTGCTTAAAATGTGTGTGTGTGTATGTATACATACATATATATACATATACACACATATATGTATACAAATCTATTCCTCTACTAGAATAGACATTGTCATACATTCACTCGGCTTAAGCTTATTAAATGAATAAAGCTTGCCAAATGATTTCTAGATGAACCTGTGATGTTTACATGGATTAATTTTTTTTCATGCATAAAACTTCTATTTCCTAAAACTCGTAGATTTCCGGCTGGTGGCTCCTGGGAGAAATGTCTCAGTCTCTTCCTGAAATGATAAGCAAAGGCATACAGATACATGTTCACGCAGCATCCTTTCTCTTTAACCAGACTAGCAGCACTGCTCTATTTTACACTCATAAAATCACCACATCTAAAGCAATATGAAAACCACTGAATATTTCTGTGAATACTTGTAACCGTGGAATCTCTGAAAGAAGGCACAGTGTTCTATGCTTCAAAACAATTTAGGGGCCCTTGGGAAGGGGGTGGCTTCAACAGTCCCACCACTCCTATATTGAAAATAACTTAAGTGTTTCTCACTTTTAAAAAATGGTGGTTCTTTTGAAACACACCAGTCTACTTCTTTGTATTTGGAAAAGAGCAATAACATACACTTGCAGAAGAATTTCTTGCTGATGAGCAAAATGAGAGAAGGGAGAAGGCCTTGTCACCACTGCATTTTCTCTTTCCTTTGTATGGTAGAATTATTTTGTATTGTGAGAGATTATATTTTTAAGATTTTCCTTAGTTTTTCATTATTAACTGTTATTCCCCACCACAGTAACTGTACTAGGGAGGCATATAATTGATTCCATTAATAATCAAAACAGGCCATGTAGGGATTCATTTGTATTCAAACACAGATTTGAATTATTAATATTTCTGGCAGTCCACTATATGTTGAGAACTACAAAATATGAAACTTCTAATAAAATCTGGTCTGCACATCTTTTGGGTTAAGTTTAATAAAAAATTAATTCATGTTTTTATCTTGAAGGGTTATTGTTTTTAGAGAAGGATACTCTTTAATGACATGAAAAATAAATATTCCTGGAGTCATATTTTATCTCTGTAAGCAACTTTTAATAATCATTAGTTTCCAAAGGTCTCATAGCTGACAGCTTGCCTCCTGGGTTGCTATAAAGATTGTTTTCAAAGGAGGGTAATATTAATATGTTACAAGGGTTCACATCTAGGCTGTAAAGTACATTTTATTCCCAAGAAAACAGAAAAAAATTCAATCCTAGCTTCCATTAGACATATTTTAAAAACTGTTTAATTTTATAAAAATAAGATTGGATAAATGATTGAATGACTACATACAGTATACTAGGTAATATACAGAGATGTTTTCATTTGTATTTCTTTGATTTAAAATAAACTACGGATTAAAGAAGCACTTGTGGTGACTTCTATAATTAGGTTCTGGTCTTATAAATAAGTATATCCCCAATGTATGCAAATATGCATTCACGTGTCAAAAAAATAGGCTTATGAGAGGATGGATACTTTCTTATAGATGAAGGGCAAGCTTGAGGGTGGTTTAGAAGATTGCCTGGCAGTGACACATTGAGAAAACTGGTTTGCATTCCTTTCTACTTTATCCTTAGAAACTCGACAGGGACATACTTAAGTTTGTTAAGCTTGATCTGGTACCTAGGCCACATAGTCTGAATCTCTAACTCACTGCCGATGCCTAAGGATTTATTTATTCCAGTACCTTTGATAGGCCTGTTTTTACAAAATAAAATTTGATTGCTTTCACTCAACTTTTTTGCAATAGGTCTTAATAAAAGCAGCACAGAAAATGTTACATTAGTTTTACTATATCTCTCAAGAACTCCATTTATTTTAAATTTTACATCCTCTATCACCTAATGAGTATGTTTTATATTTTCTTTTTTTGTCAATTTTTTCTTTTTTCTTTTTTTTTATATACAATATTTTTTTATTGTGATATTGAGGGGTACAGTTAAGAGTTAGATACACAAATATGTCTCGTTCAGGCACTCTTATTGATTAAGAAGTGTCCCCCCATCCCCAGACAGGTATTTACTGCCATTAATCCCTTCCCCTATCCCTCCCACCCCCCCATCGTTTCCCACCACTGTCAGTCATTTTATTGTGGTAATACGTTGGATGATCAAGGTCTACTATATGAGTGAGAACATGTGATACTCAGTTTTTTGTTTCTGTGAGAGGTCACTCAGTATTATAGACTCTAGTTCCATCCAGGTTGCTCAGTATTATAGACTCTAGTTCCATCCAGATTATGAAATCATGAATTTCACATCTAGGATTTTTTAAAAATAATCATTTATTTAGAAAATAGCAAGCTCATGAAACACAGAGTATTAAATTCCACTTATTTTCTATCATCATGTTACCTCATGTGTTGCCAGGTATAAAAGAAGATTCAGGATTTACTCAGAAAGTAGTTGAATATAATTTGACCAAAGATAGTCTGAGTGTTCAATTTCATCACAGCCACCCCTACTCCTCACCTTTAGATTAGAGAAACATTTTCTCTCTCTTATCTTAAATTCTCTACTTATAAGTGCAGTTGTATATAAATCATATTTACATAAAGCAATTCTTTTTTTTAATTTCAGTATAACGTGATATCGTTTAATGCCTTCAGTGTACCAAGAAACAGGTCATATATTAAGGATATAAGGATAAATTATCTCTGCCTCCAAGGACCAAAATGTTGTATTAATTTGATTAATTATGTTTAAAATGTTTATAGGGAATTTTTGTTTTGTTAATTTATATTTTTAAAATTTTCTGATTTGTACAAAAAGCTATGAGATGCAGAATATACTACACTAGGATATAAGATTTGACTAAATCTAGAAAGTCTTTACTTTTGTTAAAACCAATAACAAGAAAAATCTTGATCTTTTATTGTGAGACTTCAAAGTTGCTTAAAGCTTTGTGATCATTAAGATTCAAATCCTTGGAGCTATAAAATAAAATTATTGCTTTTTCGCTATTTGAATTGGTGCATACATTATTTAAACTACTGCTAATTTGTGTGCCACATTGAAATAATTGCTCTGAAGTCCATAATATCATTTGTTGAGGAAATAAGATACTATTACTTGATTAGATTAAATTTAATCTTAAAAGCCAACCTGAAATTTTCTCTATTTGATTATAGATTCATGCCTAAATTATAAATAATAATGCAAATAATATTTTTATATATTTACTAATGGACTAGAGCTTTAAATTACTGCAACTTTGAAATAGACATTTTTAGAATATATATTTTCACATATTTCTAATCAACATATCTGTTACAAACTCCAAAAGAGTAAATATATTTAAAATATATGAGGAAAAATAGTGAAATTATGAATTATAAAATAATATTGTAACAAATGACATTCATTCATTACAAATTATGCAAGCAGAGAGCATTATTTCAAAGAAGCATTATGCTATATACTTCACTGAAAACTACTTAGTTAATAAAAGCATAGCTAAATAAAAGATAATGGATAAAAAATTATTATAAATGTTTTGTTGATAAATTAATGCCATCAACAGAAATGAAATAACTGTATCATATTAAGATAATTAAAGTTTCTACTTTGCATATTGAAAAATAATTTACTATTAAAAACTGATGCAACATGGCAAACCTTACTAGTTTATCTATGTGATATTCTCTATGTGTGTTAAATGTATAATACTTTGACTAGACAATAAACAGGGTTTTATAAAAATTATCTATGATACACAGGCCTTTTCCTGCAATATATACTGCACATAATTTGAAACAGAGCTTTTATTTTGTTAAAAACTATTTAGGCCGGGCTTGGTGGCTCAGCCTGTAATCCCGCACCTTGGGAGGCTGAGGTGAGTGGATTGTCTGAGCCCGCAGGTTCGAGACCCACCTGGGCAGGCGAAACCTCATCTCTACAATAAATCAAAAAAAATTAGCCGGGCGTGGTAGCGCGCGCCTGTAGTTCCGGCTACTGGGAAGGCTGAGACGGAAGGATCGCCGGAGCCCAGCGGGTCGAGGCTGCGGTGGCCGGGAGCGGCCACTGCACTCCAGTCTGAGAGACTGAGTGAGACGCCAACTCAAAAAAAAAACTATTTAGAAGCTATTTTTTTTCTATCTTCTTGGTGTTTGCTGTATTGCTAGAAACAGGAAGATTCGGGGTTTACTTGGAATGTATTTGAATATCATTAGTTCAAGGGATGGATCTGACATTCCAATTTTTAAAAAATTATAATAATAATAGCAACTTAGTGTGGCCTAATCACTGTTCCAACATTTAACCATGGTAGCACATTTAAAAGTCTTAGTAACCTTATGAAGTACATACTATTATTGTTCCCATTTTACTAATGGAAAAGCTGACTTCCAGATATAGGGAAGCTTCTTTGATCACATGCTTCAGTCAAATATAAATATGTATAAATATATAAATGTATTTACTCTTTCTCAGAAGCAACCAATGGAATGAATTGGATGTACATTCATTAAATCTATTTTTATTTTTTACATTCAAATGTCTATGTATAAACAATGTACAATAGTGTGTTGTGTGTTTTAAAAGTATATAAATGGTATCAAACTGTGTGTGCAATTCTGAAAACTAACATTATTGATTTTATAAAACTAGTCTAGTGAATGAAAATTTAGTTTCTCCTATTGTCTGCCCAGTACCTCTTCCTTCACAGAGAAGCCACTTTATCACAACTTTTGTGAGCTTGCATAATTAACCACTTTGAATTTCAACATACTCATGAACTTAAGAATGTTGAAAAGATGGTGGAAGCCGGCTCGGTGGCTCAGCCTGTAATCCCAGGATTTGGAAGGCTGAGGTGAGTGGATTGTCTGAGCCCGCGGGTTTGAGATCCGCCTAGGCAACTTGGCGAGACTTCATCTCTACAATAATATCAAAAATTAGCCGGGCGTGGTAGCGGGCGCTTGTAGTTCCAGCTACTTGGAAGCCTAAGGTGGAAGGATCGCCGGAGCTCAGCAGGTCGAGGCTGCGGTGGCCGGGAGTGGCCACTGCACTCCACTCTGGGTGACAGAGTGAGACACTCCAACTCAAAAAGAAAAGAAAAGAAAAGAAAAGATGGTACAGCTGAATTAGACGATCTCTACTTTCAAAAGTAAAACCTACAATTCTGTTATCTACATGTTTTATAAGAAATTTTTAAAAATTGTCATGAATGTATTGGCTTCTTGGTAGAATTTTTGTCTGTTTTCTTGAAATCTCTCATAGTTCTGGGCATATAAATAGTTTAGGAGGAACCAAGATTTCTGAAACCTATCTGATTACTTCTCTACATTGATTCACCCACAATGTCCTCTAAATAGTCTTCCCAGGAGAGAGCCTTTGCTGTACACTTTGCTTATTCTCTTTATTTTTCCTCAAGGACCAACTTAATGATATCAAATCAACTAACATGACTAAAATTTTTTAAACTGTCTTTAATATTTTACTACAGCTATTAAAATTGTTCTTTACATTTAGAGGTTTGTATGTGTATGCAGTTTCTTGAGCTTTAAAAAACGTTTAAAACAAATCTGCCAAATGGTCGTTTTCTGTAATCTACTTATTATAAATGATTGAAGGCGCACACTTCCATTTTAAATCCAAACACAAACTTTCCAAATAATTTTGTTTAATGTGAAAAAATTCTTGAGTTCTACAAGTACTAGGGTTTTGTTTCTTTTTTCTCTCAGTATCTGTCTAGTCTCCAACATCCTTATAGTTTCTGATAAATAGCCAGAGGATTAATGTTTTAGTGAAAGCCAACTTGTCACCTTCAAAAGGAAACCTCTTCGAATCAAAGTCTCTATGTGCCTTGACTACAAAGTAAATTTTAAATAAAAACTGTGAAAAGAGAAGTTGTTGTTTCTTCAACCATTTGTCTGTTTGTACCAATTTGATCCATGTTACATATCCACATACACAAAAATTTAACTATATATTAGATATGTATTATATATAGTATATATCTGTATACATAAATTGCATATACTTGTTTGCAGAGATCATCATTATATATGTAGATATTTTTATAAGAGAAACCTGTCTAAAATAACAATATCAACCAAAGTAATGAATACACATTTCTTTCTTTAAGTAACTTTAAAATTTTATTGTTTGTGTACCTTTAGGTAATGTGAATCCAAAAACATTCAGTGAACATATCACAAAATCACTTCTCAGTTCCTTTTAAGGTTATGAGTTCTAATATCAAAGTTTGATCTCTCTGGCACAGCAAGTATATCTAAGAAATTATATTAGATCTCCTATATGCTGGAAACAGAACAATATAAATAACAAAAAAATGATAAAAATTGTTTAATGTAAATAAAGTACTTAAATAACGTGAAAGGATGATTCTCAGATTATTAATTCATTCTGTATGAATTTTTCCCTCATTATTAGCTCATTACCTTGACCAAGATCTAATGTGAAAAATAAAATAATGCAGTAAACAGATGTCAACATTTCTGAAAGAATAAATAAATCAAAACACTTTTTAAAACCTATTCTGTTTCTACTAACATTTGATCAAGTTTATAGGTAAATAATGTGGTAATTTTATAAGCTTATAATTACTTACCATTTATTATGTAATTCTTAAGCCCTCTTTGATTTCCTCTTTTTCTAAGTTGTGGGATAGTTAATGGTGATTTAGTGTCCTTTGTCTAAGAAATCTTATGGGTTTTGAATCATCGACACTTCCCTCAGCTTCAATAGTTTAAAGACTGTTTCATTTGTTATCACAAAATCGTGCTGTGTAATTTGTTATTTAATAACATATCTGACAAACTATTTTTTTAAATACTGGTTCATTTTAATTTGACTACTTCATAATAGCATCCAGGGAGGCACCTTGAATGTTTCCAAATCCATTTTAGGCAAACTCCTTCTGGGAAGTTTTCAAGCTGTTAGCTAATCTCATCCCTAGTGATTTAATTATTGTTTAACACAAAAAAAGTATTGTTTTTCTGAGTTTTGCCTGTTTCACCTTTTTTTCTCTAATTTTCCATGCCAATTCTTACAATGAACCTACTGGGAGGCATAAAGTCTGTAGACTGAACTCAAGTACAACATGGGGTACTTTCACATGTTTGACTTAAAAAAAAAATTGAGAAAATCTATAGAACAGATAGTGTTCAATTCTATTATATATCTGATTTAAATACTTCATACTATAGAACGCTAGATTAAGGCTATTCTAAAATATAATGAAAATATTATTTCCAGGTGTATTTATAGTTTCATTATATTTTTAAGAACGATTCTCATACAAATATGTTATAATTTTAGTTTCATGGTTTAATAAAAATTTTATGAGCAATGAATAAGGATATACTAAACAGTGTGTTTGACCTAAAACATGAGGTAGGAAGCTTATAAGAACAATCTCAATAACAAGTTCCACAAAATTTTATAGAAAAGAACAATGTGAGGTAGAATAATAAAAGATTTATAGATGGTGATTTCTCAATTTTCATACTACAACTCTGTATTGTTTTTTGATTTGGGCTTATGATGTTATGAGTCTGGTATTGCTCAAGGTTGTGGAGGGTGGTCCTATAGTAACTATTAGACAACAATACCAAATTCATATCTTTATAGTTAGGAAACAGAACAAAACAAAGCAAAAACTTCTAGAAACTTCCAGTCTAGCAGAAAATATGAACTCATTATTTGTGTAGAATTATGTGTATTAACATTTTCAAGATTCTCAGTACAAATGGTGTGGGCACAGTAGTACAGAGATGGCTGTGTGGGCTGTTTGAAACAGATTGTGCTCAGCGATAGTTTCAGGTAAGCAAAGCAAGCATCTGAACCTTCCGAGCACCAAAGAAGGCTGTGAAACAGTTGCAGCTTCAGGACAGTCTGTGATCTGGAGACCTTTCACTGACATAATGAGTTGATTTCATGATTTCAGAAGACTGAGTGAAAAGTAGGTCATCTGCATAGGTGTATATATAAGATTGGACATATTCATTTCTTTGATTTATGAAACAATTCCTTGCTACAGTATTGCTGAGATGTTACTCTGAGTGAGGTAAAAATTAATCTATAATTAAAGCAAATATATAAATGCTCTACCATACAAATATAATTATTCCTGATAAAAGTTTTATAAAATATATAATTTAGGAGTACATTAAATGAATAGAAATAAAATTTTTCCGTATATCTAATGCATAAAATCACCGCTGAAAATAGTCTCATTTTAAAGTCAAATACAAATATTATTTATGTATCAAGATAATAATTGTTTGACAAAATATTGTAGTTAATTTCAAGTTGTTTAAGATAAATAAAATTTTGGATAATTATTTACCATTACAGTTAGACAGCAACAAAATCTACTTAAAAAATATATTCACATGGAGTACAATTCAGGATTAGGTATACATGTGGTCATCATCATACAGCTAAAATTTGGATCTCCCTTTGGTCCCCACTTCACCTGGTTTGGTACCCTTATTGATGTTATGTGCACCCCCAACCCCTGGAAGTGTCCTGCTACTGCCAATCCTTTTCTTGTAGTATTATGGTAAATTCTAAGGGTTTGCTTAAAGTGAGAACATGTGGTACTCAGTTCTTTGTTTCTGTGATTGATCACTGAGTATTATAGACTCTAAATCTATACAAATTTCTGTGAAGTCCGTATGTCTGTCCTTCTTAATGACTGTGTTATATTCCATTGTGCATATATACCACATTTTTGTTATCCAGTACAGTTTTAATGGGCAGCATGGTTGTTTCCATGTTTTAGCTATTGTGAATAGTGCTACAATTAATGTGTGCACGAGTGTCTTTTTGGTAGAATGATTTGAGTTCCTCTGGGTATATTTCCAGTAGAGTGATTACTGGGTCATATGGAAGGTCAATTTCTAATTCTTTTAGAAATTGCCATGTGTTTTCCATAGAGTTTGAACTAGTCTGCATTCCCACCAGCAGTGTAGAAGCGTTCCCTTTTCTCTTCATTCTTGCCAGCATCTGCTTTTTTTTTTTTTTTTTAATTAATAATGGCCATACTTACTGGGGTTAGGTGGTATCTCATTTTTTTTTTTTTAGTCGAAGTCTCACTGTTGTCCAGGCTGAAGTGTAGTGGCACACTCACGGCCACCGCAGCCTTGGCCTGCTGGGCTCAGGGGATCCTTCGGCCTCAGCCTTCCAAATAGCTGGAACTACAGGTGTGTGCCACCACGCCTGGCTAATTTTTTTAATTTATTGTAGAGACAAGGTCTCGCCAAGTTGCCCAGGCTGATCTCAAACCCTGGGTTCAGACAATCCTCTCACTTCAGCCTTCCAAAGTGCTGGGATTACAGGTATGAGCCACCGCACCTGGTTTCAATATGGTATTGATTTGAATTTATCTGATAATTTGTGAGGCTGAGCAATTTTTCATGTGTCTGTTGATTACTTGTATGTCTTCTTTTGAGAAGTGTCAATTCATGTCTTTTGCCCCCTTTTTTTTTTTTGAGTTTCCATCTGTCACCCATGCTGGAGTGCAATGGCACTCTTACAGCCACCGCTGCTTCAACCTGCTGGGTTCAGGTGATCCTTACAACTTAGCCTTCCAAGTAACTGGAACCACAGGTGCGCACTACTTTGCCCAGCTTATTTTTTAATTTATTGTAGAGATAAGGTCTCACCAAGTTGCCCAGGCTGGTCTTGAACCAGTGATCCTCTCACCTCAGGCAATCCTCTCATCTCGGCCTCCCAAAGTCCTGAAATTACAGGCTTGAGCCACCGCTCTCTGCCTTGCCCACTTTTTAAAGGGGCTGTTTGTTTTCTTCCCTTTGGCACGTTTGGGTTTCTTGTAGATCCTGGATGTTAGACCTTTGTCAGATATTCAGTTGGCAAATATTTTTTTTCCCCATTTTGTGGACTGTCTCCCTGCTCTCTTGATGTTTTCTTCGTTTTGCAGAAGCTTGTCAGTTTAATGAGGTCCCACTTGTCTATCTTATCTCTTATAGTATGGACATCTGGGTTTTTGTTCAGAAATTGGTTGCTTACTCTGATTTCTATATGGGTGTCTCCTGCATTCTCTAATATTCTTATAGTTTGAGGTGCTGTGTTTAGGTCTTTGATCCATTTAGAGTTGATTTTTGTGTGTGGTGAGAGGTAGGGGTCCTATTTCAATCTTCTGGGTGTGAACAGCCAGTTTCCCTAGCACCATTTACTGAATAGGTTCTCCTCTCCCCAGTGGTTGTTGATGCAGGCTTTGTTAAAGATTAGATGCTTTAAAAATTGAGATTTTGCTTCTGGAATCTCCTATCCTGTTCTATTGGTATATGTGCCTCTTCTTGTACCAATACCAGGTTGTTTTGATTATTGTAGCCTTATAGTAAAGTTTAAAGACTGGAAATGTGATACCTCTCGCTTTTTTTCTTTTGCTGAGGATGGTTTTGTCCATTAGTGGTTATTTATGTTTCCATTTGAATTTCTGTATTGCCGTTTCCAGGTCTGAGAAGAATGATGTTGGTAATTTAATGGGTATTGTATTGAAGTTGTAGATGACCTTTGGTAGGATGGACATCTTAACAATATCGATTCTTCTTATCCAAGAACCAGGAATATTTTTCCATTTGTTTGTGTTTATTTTGGTTTATTGTGTAGTGTTTGTAGTTTTCTTTATATAGGTTTTACTCTTCTTTGTTTAGGAAAATGATGAAGTATTTCATATTTTTTGTAGCTATTGTGAATGCCATTATGCTTTTTATTTGTTTCTCTGCTTGTTTGCTGTTGGTGCATAAGAATGTGACTGTCTTTTGCACAATTATTTTGTATCATGAGACTTTGCCAAAGTTCCTTATCAGTGCAAGGAGGTTTTTGACAAATTCTCTTGGATTATCAAGATATAGGATCAAATAATTAGCAAAGGGTGATAACTTAACTTCCTCTTTTCCTATTTAGATACCCCCGGTTTCCTTCTCTTTTCTACTTGCTTTTTAGCTAGGACCTCCAACACCATGTTGAACAGGAGGGGTGAGATGGGCAGCCTTGTCTTATTCTGGCTTTCAAGGGAAATTCTTCCCGTTTCTGTCTGTTCAGAAATATGCTGGCTGTGGGTTTATTATAGATGGTGCTTACTATTTTGAGGTATGTTCCCTCTATGTCTAGGTGTTCAAGAATTTTTATCAAGAAGAGATGCTGGATTTTAGCAAAAGCTTTTTCTGAATTTAATGACATAATCATGTGATTCTTATTTCTACATCTCTTGATTTATGGTCTTGCGGATGTTGAACCAGCCCTGCATCCCAGGGATGAAGCCTACTTGATCATGGTGGATGATTTTTGAGATGTGTTGTTGGATCCAATTTGCTAGAATCTTGTTGAGAATTTTTGCATATACGTTCATTAGGGATATTGGCCTGTAGTTCTCTTTTTTTGTTGGATCTTTGCCCAGCTTGAATATCAGCGTGATGTTAGCTTCATAAAATTATTTGGGGAGAGTTCAGTCTTTTGCAATTACCTGGAATACCTTCAATAGGATTGGCATCAGTTCCTCCTTGTATATATGTAGAATTCTGCTGGAAATCTGTCTGGTCCAGGGCTTTTTTTGGTAGGTAGTTTTCTTATCAGGGACTCAATTTCCTGGGTTGTTATTGGTCTATTTAATGTCTTAATATCTATTTGTTTCAACCTTGTGTGAGTTTGTGTGATGTCAGAATGTCCTCCATTTCATTTAGGCTATCAGGTTTGTTTCCATACAGGTGTGAATAGTAATCTCTGATAATCTTTTGCATTTATTTGGTGTCAGTTGTGATTTGATCTTTTGAATTTCTGCTGATTGTGTTTATTTGGACTTTTTTTCTCTTTTTCTTGATCATTCTGGCTAGAGGTCCTTCAACCTTATTTATCTTTTCAAAGAACCAGCTTTTCGTCTTGTTGATTTTTTTTCTTTTTTGGAAAGCAGGATTTATTGAGAGGACAAAAAATCTCCCACAGTGGGATGGGACCCGAAGGGATTGCCCATTGATTTTTTTCTGTATATTTTTGTCTTCTATGTCCCCTATTTGGGCTTTTGTTTTGGCAATATGGATTCTTCTTTTGAAGTTGAGATTTGGTGGTGTTGCCTTTGCAGCTCCCATAGGTCTTTTGTTAAACTGTTAAATTGTGATTGTTCCATTTTCTTGATGTGTGTTCATAGAGATATAAATTTCCCTCTTAGAGCTGTTTTCATTGCATCTCAGAGGTTTTGATAAGATGTTTCTTCATTTGTTTCCCGGAAACTTTAAATTCTGTATTGATTTCTGTATTGATCCAGGAGTTATTCAGCATCATTCTGTTTAGTGTCCATGTTTTTGTGGGTTTGGGGGAGAATTTTTTTTGGTTTTGATAGTTATTTTTATTCAACTGAGGTCTGAGGAGGGGCATAGCAGTATTTTGATCTTATGAAATTTGTTTATGCTTGATTTATGGCTGAGGATGTGTTCAATCTTGGAGTACATTCCATGTGGTGAAGAGGAGAATGCACATTCTGATTGTTGGTTGGAGTGTTCTGTAGGTATCTATTAAGTCCATTTGATCAAGCATCAAGTTGGGGTTCCAGATCTCTTTGTTGATTTTTTTACCTTGATGATCTATCTAGGGTTGTTAGTGGTGTATTTAAGTCCCTAGAGTCCCTAGATATGATAGTGTTACAATCAGTTTTTTTAAAAGTTTACTTAGTAATTGCTTTATAAAAGCTGTTGCTCCTGTGTTGGGTGCATATATATTTAGGACGGATATTTCTTGTTAATGGATTAAACCTTTTATCATTATGTAGTTTCCTTCTGTATCTTTCAAAATTTTTGATAGCTTAAAGGTTATTTTGTCCAATATTAAGATCATGACCCTTTCCTTCTTTTGTGGTCTGTTTGCCTGGACATTCATTTCCCATTCTCTAACTTTGAGTCTGTATGTACCCCTTGTGGTGAGACGAGTTTTCTGGATAGAGTAAATCATTGGGTCATTTTTTAAAAATCCAGCTTGCCATTCTATGTCTTTTCAGTAGTGCCTTTAGTTCATTCACATTTAGCCTGGTTATTGAAATGTGAGTGTTTATCTCATCATGAGGTTTACATAAAGTTTTTTCTTTGTTTTCTTTTAACTTTTGGGTTGATATATGTGTGTGTTTTCAAGTTTGCAGTCATGATGTACCCTCTCTTGATTCTGCGTTCTCCTGTTCTCTTGGGAATTGCGTGGTCATTCTTTTTTTTCTTTCTTATGTGTTTAGTACTTTTTGAAGCATCTCATTTAGAGTTGGTCTGGAAGCTGCATAATCTCCTAGAGATTGGATGTCTGGGAAGGATTTTAATTCTCCATTGCTGATGAAGTTGAGCTTGGCTGGGTAGGGAATTCTTTGTTGAAACTGTTTTTCTTTAAGGACTTTAAATATTGGACTCCAGTCCCATCTAGCTTGTAGTGTTTCTACTGATAAGTCTGTTGCTATTTTGATGAGTCTTTTCCGTTAGGTAGTCTGACCTTTCTCTCCTGCTGCCTTTAGTATTTTTTTGTACCTACTTTGTGTAGATGAATGACTATGGGTATATGGGTTGGACTTGTTATTTGATGTCTTTCAGGGGTTCTCCATATCCCTTGTGTTTAGAGGGTCACGTCTCTGGTGTAATGCAGAAAGTTTTCTTGCATAACCTCCTGGAATACTTGACCCAAGATGTTCTCTGTGTTCTCTGTTTTTCTTTCTTCTTTCAGGATACCAATCAGGTGTAGATTCAGCCTCTTGAAATAATCTCACATCTCTTGAAGGCTTTGTTCTTCCCTTCTGAGTTTTCTTTTTATGTTTTTTATCGAGTGGGTTTATTCCATGTTTTGGTTTTCAAGTCCTGAGACTATTTCTTCTGTTTGATCTGTTTTTCATACTTGTCATCTTCTTATGTATTTCCTGGGTGAATTTTTTTTATGGCCACAATCTCTGTTATAAGTTCTTTTAGTGTTGAATCTTGTCTTTCTTGAGCCCTATCCACTCTTTCCATTTATTCCCTAATCCATTTTGTATTCTCAGGCCAGATGTTGGTGATTCCCACTGTTTGGGCTCTAAGGTCTGATTTTTCAGGTATTGTTTCTTTGGTACACTGGGAATCACCTGTGGTCTTCCATTGATTTTTCCTCATATGTGACAGATCTCTTCCTTTTCTCTTTAGTTCCATTATTCAGTGGCAATGGGAGGGGCCTAGACTTCTGATGGTTGTTTGACCCTCTCTTCTTCCCTGATTAGGATTCTTAATTTGTTCTGTTTTGAAGAAGGCCTGGGGATGGGAAGTTTTGCTGTCTCTTGTAATTTTGAGAGTCAAATAGGGTGGAGGATGGGGAAATAGTATTCAGAAACTACTTGCAAGTCACAATGTTTACTGATTGTGCTACGGGTTCCCTGAGACCCACTTCCCACCACCACTCTATGGGACGATACAATGGGTACATATGTGGACCCCTTGAGTCCAAGATACAGTAACAGCAATGAGGAGAACAGGAAAAAAAACTGAAATAGGAAGGAGAAAAAAATAACAAAATAAAAAGACAAACCAAATCAAAAAAAGACTGTAGAAAAACAAAAGCAGAAACCAAAGCAAACAATAATAAAACACACACACACATAAACACACGCACAGAGACTAAAACTAAGACAAACAGAAATTTTTAAAAAGTCCTTACAAAACAAAAACCTTTGACCAAAGAAAAAGCCATGAAACCAAACACACACCACACACACACACATACACACACACGCCTAACAAAAAATGAAAGGAGAAAAAAAAGCAGAGAGAATGCAAATCATATCCTCACACATACATTCACACATACACATTAAACTAAAAAAAGGACAAAAAAGAGAGAACTGAAAGATGAACACGCAATCATTCACATACACACATAAACAGAAAGCAAAAAACAAAAGAAAGGAAAAAAAAGGGGAAATAAAAAGGAAAAAAGAGAAGAAAACAAAGAGGAGAATGCAAACCAATCCCACACATACATATTCACAAACAAAGAATTTTAAAAATTAAAAAATATTATGCGCACTAAGAGCTGTCTGGTGGCAGGTACCATATCTGTTCCTTTCATCTGCTCATAGATAAGCTCCTCTGCTGTCTTTTGTGGAGCTGTGGCTTCATTCAAAATCTCCCCAATGCCCAGCCCAGGGAAGGAGGAGAGGCCAGTGGGGGTGGGTAGGACTTCAGTCTTCCCATCCCACTCTTGTATGGTTAGGGGGATTCCTTCCTGTGGAGAGGTCTAGGATTGTCTCCTTCCCAGGTACTGGTGGGGAAGTGCCCCAGCCTGCCTTATTATGGAGTACAGTTCTTCTATCATAGCTTACATCCAGGCTCTGCCTGGGTTCACCTGTCTCAGTTGTGCCCCAGCAGTGTGGTTAGCCAGGGAGGAGGGTGTTCGATTAGCCCCAGACTCTTCATGGGTCTTCCTCCTCCTTTTCTGGTCACACCCTTTTTCCCATGACTGAATCCAAGTCGGTGGTGGGGTGCCTGAGACTCAACACTTGTTCTGTCCCTCTAAAGTTTCTGTTTTCAGTATATTCCCTCTGAATTGCAAACAGCCCCTAGGTAGTTAACTGACTAGTCACAGAGATTGGGTCTGTCACTCCATGGTGAGCCACTTTCTCAATCTTAAAAAAAATTAAAGTGCTTTTATTTCTCAGTAGCATTTCAGTGTGCATATTAGTGATTACTTTTTTCCAAACAAACCCAATTAAAATTTAGTATTAATCTCTTCAAATACTTTAGATTTCTTAATTGACTACTCCCTCTAAGAATAAAAATCTTGAACTCTAAACCCGAATAGTGGCTAACACTAAGAGTCCTTATTTTAATGTACAAGTAATGTCAGGTTCATAGATTACAAGATATAATTAAGCTAAAATATGCATGGTGCAGGACAGTTCTTCAGGTGGCCTTGGAAAAATCCATTTTTCCTGTTTCTCATATACAGTTCTCCAGAATGATCGGAGTGTTCTGTGAATGTAACAACTTAAGATAAGGGGGAGCTGGTTTGAACAGCCCAGGCTCTGTTCCAGTCCCTTTTCTCAGAAACAAGGTGTCCTTCATTGTTTTAGCCCAGTATTTCATGTGACTCTGAGGTAAAAACAAACAACAACAACAAAAACCAGGGCAGGTTGCTTTCTGGATTCCCTCAGGTTGGTGGTTGACATGTGCATTAGATATTTCATTTACCTCAGGCAGCTTTTCTGAGCCTCAGTGAACTGGCTTGCATTGAATTCTAGTCTTCTGTAATTTTTTGTTACCTGTCTGCAAGTAATAAATCTGCTTCATGTAACTTGTGAGCATGGGTGTTCTGTCTCACTGTATTCAGACAAGTTGGTAACTAGGGTATAGTGAACCTGCTTCACAGAAGGTTCAACTTAATATGAAAGATGTAGGTTTGGAAGAGAGGCATGAAGAGAACCTGAATGTCTGTAAAAACTCTGAGAAGTCAGAGTTGGAGGTCCAATTCTGACAAGACATTCTACTCTCTTTGTTTGTCAGGTGTAAATGTGTTTGACAAGCCTCATCTGAGCATACTACATTTAACACAGTTAACTTTACAGAATACAAATAACACATTTAACTTAATTCATACCTATAGACAGCAGACACAGAGTTTGCTGTTCAGCATTACTGTTTGCATATCACCACAATGAGCACCTTTAAGGAGTGGTAACACAGAAATTATTTTTAAGGGATTTGAAAAAGATACCATTTTTATTTTATATTATTTTGTTTTATTTTTGACAAACATGTTGATTTTGTAATTAAAGCAAAATATATAAGAAAAGAAGATAATGTTTCCCTAAGACGTCTGTGCTATGTTTCTTGAATAGAAAGATGATTTTTTTTTTTTACTTTTTTATATACAAGTGAATTGTTCCAATTTAAGTATGTGTAACATTATGTTCAAGCCAGAAGTTAAAAGATCTTTTAACCAAGCCAATTATATAAGAAGCAGATTGCCGGTGGAAAGGGTCCAACTTCTTTCATGGGTTCTCTCCCTAACACCTCCAAACATTCCTCAGAATTAGTCATATATACAGATTTTAATTTCTAAGACGAATCTATTTACTTTTTTCAGGTTTACCAAGGTCAGTTTTCATACAATAAGAGGTCTGACAATTAAATTTATGAATTCATCCTAGAAAAATTGCTATATGCCTCATTATTGAATATTACTATGGTCACCTTGAAGGTACTCCCCTTGGGAAGCTATGCACTGATGCCTGTACCAAATCCACCCATCAAAACAACTTTGGAACTTTTTTTTCTGGAGTGGCCATCAGAGCTGTTGTCATATTATCCTTGATGTCTTGGATGTCATCTAAATGTCTTCCTTTAAATATTTCCTTTATCTTTGGGTAAAGAAAAAAGTCATCAGGGGCCTGTTCATGTGAGTAGGGAGAATGTTCCAATACAGTTATTTGTTTACTGGCTAAAGACTACCTCACAGACAGTGCTATGTGAGATGGTACATTGTTGTGATGCAAAAGCTCCTTTGAGACCATTTTTGCACACACCATTCACATGCCAAGATTGTCAGGTAAGATTTTCCTGTTTCTGTATTGATGTTTATTTGGTCTGCTATGCTTCTCACAGTCAGCTGACAATTTTGACTCATGATTCAACAAATTTTTGCAATATTTTAGTCAGTTCTGCTAATTACTGGCCATTTGACCTCCCTTCATCGGTAATGCTTTCTCTCCCCTCTGAAAAATGTTTAATCCATTTGTATACTGTCATTTTCCTCTTGACATTATCCCCATAAACTTGGAATAGCACATCCCAGATTTCACTTCCACTCTTGCCAAATTTAACAAGAAATTTAATGTTTATTTATTGCTCTAATTCAAGCTCCAACATTCTCATGATGGTGCACAAAAATATGCAACAATAATAATGAATGCCACTCAGCAAGATACTGCCAGAAGTCCACATGAACACAGCTGTGAGATACTAATATACCAAGGTTATGAAACCTTACTGAGTTATTTGTACAGTGCTGCCAATGTAAGCACATGATAGCAAGTTCATGAACCTAATTGTCAGACCTCATAAAACTCACTATTTCTTGTTGTACACTTAAATGTGCTGTGACAAATTTATACACTGGTGTAACCAACATCCTAATCGAGCTATACAACGTTTTTATTGTCTCAAATGTTCCTTCTGTCACTTTGTTATCAACTCTTTTTCCCCACACTCATTATTGCCAAACCCAGACTCTGGCCATCATTGTCCTGATTTCTGTTTCTATGTTTCACCCAGAAAATTACATAATTATGCAATGTGTAGACTTTTGTGTCTAGCTGATTTCCTTTGAAAAAATGCTCTTGAGAATTAGCCTTATTGTTAAATATTTCAGTGATTTGTTGCTTTGTTTCTCAATGTAGGAAGTATACACAGACCACAATTTGTTTTTAATTCAATTCAATATTGTTAGATATTTGAGTTCTTCTCAGATTAGGGATGCTGTGAATTAAACTGGTACAAACATTCATATCTAGCTTTTTGTGAAAATATATTTTCCTTTATACTTGGCAAATAGCCAAAAGTAGTATTATAGTGTCTTATGGTATGCATAAGTTGATAAGACATTGCCAAGTCCTTTTGCATAATTGTTACATTGCTTTGCATTTCCACGAACAATGTATGGTATTTGTAGTTGTTCTGACTCATTGCCAGTACCTTATTCTTTTTGTTTTTAACATATTAACCATTCTAGTAGGTATCAATGTGATTTCAATTTGCATTTTTCAAATAGCTAATGATGTGGAATAGATGTTTATGTTTTGTCAATCACCTCATCTTTTATGAGATGTCTATTCACATGTTGCCTAATATGCTAATTGGGTTGTCTTTAACTAAATTGTAAGTATTTTTCATATTTTCTGGATAAAATTATTTATAAAAAATGTGCTTGGTAATTATTTTCTCCCAGTCCGTGACTTATCTTTCTTATAATAATACTTTTAGAACAGAAACAGTAAATTTGGACACAGTTCAAATGATTATTTTAAAATTTTTTTAACCTTTTGTCTTATATTGAAAAAATAATATCCTACTCCAACATTACAAATATTTTTTTCTGTCTTTTAAAGAAACTTTATAGTTTTAAATTTTACATTTAGGTATGTTATCCATTTAAAATGGTACTTATATACATGGTGGCAAGTTTTGAAGAATCAAGTTTCATTTTATATATTAATACTTAATCCAGCATCATCTGTTGAAAAGACTCCAGTTCACTTTTATCAATGAATTACCTTAGCACCTTTAAGTTTGCAAAATTCAATTGAATATGTATGCATGACTCTATTCCTAGACTCTGTTTTGTTTAATTGATCCACATGACCTATTAGTCTTTGCCATTTCTTCACTAACTTGATTATTAGGTTTATAAGTTTATTTTAGTGTTTTTCCATTAATGTAGGTTTTTTTTATACGTCCATATAAAATTTCAAATAAACATATCAATGTCTTCAAAAACTCTCCTGATATTTTGCTTGTGATTGCATTGAACCTGTGTATCAACTGAGAAAACTGCTACCTTAACAATATTGAGTAAATTGCTACCTTAACAATATTGAGTAGTCCATAAACTCAGTCTACAGACAGTATATACTTCTCTGCTTATGTGTGTCAACTTTAATTACTTTCATCAATATTTTGCAATTTTAATCATATAATTATTTCACACATTTACTTTAGATTTATAACTAACTAATCATTGCTATTATCAATGGTATTGAGAATTCTTTCACTTTTCAGTTGTTATTGCTAATATCTAGATATACATTTAATTTTATTGATATTTTATCTACAAACATGAATCAAATCACTTATTAGTACTTAAAATTCTTTTGTGTGTGAGTTTTTTTTTCCAGATTATTTAGGGTTTTCAGTGTGGTTTTTTATATTGTCTTACACACATGCGCGCGCGCACACACACACACACACACACACACACACACACTAATCACAGTGGGGATTTTTTGTTTTTTATCTTTATGTCCTTCATTTATTTTTCTTACATTACTTTACTGACTGATTTTGAGTAGAATGTTGAATAGAAAAGTGAAAGTTAATGTTATCGCTGTCTTTGAGATTTTAAGGAAGAAGGACTCAATCTTTCACCATTAAGTACAAGGTAAGTATGCTTCTCATAGATTACCTTTATCAAGTTAAGAAAATTTCCTTCCATTATTAGTTTGCTGAAAGTTTGCATCATGTACATATGTTGAGTTTGTCTGCATCTGTAGAGACAGTCATTTGTCTATTAGTCTGTTAATAGGGTGTTTCACATCAATCAATTTTTAAATGTTGAGTCAATTTTTCATCCCTTAAATAAATCTCATGTTGTCAAGATTTATTATCTTTTTAATAACTGCTAGATATTATCTACTAATATTGATAAATAATGTGTATGTTCATATTTGTGGGGGATATTGGTCCATAGTTTTCTTCTCTTGTAATGGCAGTCTGACATTATTATCAAGCTAATGCTGGCCACACAAAGTGAGCTTAGAAGTTGTTTAGAATTAGTATTACATTTTTCTCAAACATTCTGTAGAATTCATTGGTTAAATTATCTGGGGTTTTTTGATGGGAGATATTTAATAATAAATTTAAATTATTCAGAACCTATATGGTTGTCAATTCTTCTTCAAGTAGGTTTGTTATTTTAGATCTTCCATAGGGTTCATACATTTCATCTAATTTGGTAAATTTATTGAGGTCAAATTATTTATAATATATATTTTTTAGTATCTGCAGAATCTTTCATTCCTGACATATGCAATTTGTGTTACTTTCTTTTTATAAAAGGCTGGAGGTTTGGCCTAGATATTTATCATTTAATAGACATTTTTTAAAAGCAAACATTGATGCATTGATTTTTCTCTATTTTTTCTGTTTTAAAATTTATTTATTTCTGCTTTTGCGTTTATTATTTTCTAACTTCTACTTGTTTTTTACTTAATTTACTTCTCTTTTTCCTTGTTTCTTAAGGGGAACGTTTGGATTGTTGGTTTGAGATAATTTCTTTCAATTCAATATAAGCATTAATGCTGTAGTCTTCCCTGGTTACACTACTATTTCCTGAATCTCAGAAATTTTCATATCGTTTGTGCTCATTGTCATGGAATTTCAAATATTTCCTAGTTCTTCATGTAATTTACTCTTTGACCCAGGAGTCATTTAAAGTGTATTGTTTGGTTGACAAATTATATTAGTTTTCCCTTGCTATTAGTAAATTACTATAAGCTTAGTGGCTACCCCAAATTATTCAATTACAGTTCTGGAAGTCTCTAGCAGACATCTGCTTTTCTTGGTCCCTTCTTCCATCTCATAGTGCTTCCTGCCAACCTTTGCTTCCATAGTTACATCTTTTTCTAATTTTAACCTTTCTGCCTCTTCTAGGACCTCTGTAATTACATTTTGTCAACCCTGATAATATAGAATCATCTTGTTCTCTCAAGATCCTTTTTTAATCACACATTACAAGTTCCCCTTTATTAATTTATTTTTTTCAGTTGAGGTCTCACTCTGTTGCCCAAGCTAGAGAGCAGTGGCTGATCACGACTTACCATAGCCTCGACCTACTGGGCTCAGGCCATCCTTCCACCTCAGCCTCCAGAGTAGCTGGTAAGGCAGGTACCTACCACCATATCCAACTAATTTTTTAAATTTTTTGTAGAGATGGAGTCTCACTATGTTGTCCAAACTTGTCTCCAACTCCTGGTCTCAAATAATCTTTTGCCTCATTCCTCCAAATTGCTGTGATTACAAGTGTGAACCACCACACCTAGCCTCCAATTTATTTTTATAATGTAATTTATATTCATAGGTTCTGGACATCTTTGGGGGTCATTAGTCTATCTATAACAAAAATATTAAAATATTTTTCAGATATTTTTCTAGTCTCAATTTTCAGTTTAATGCACTTTTAACACACTTTTGATTCTTTTTTCTTGATTCTTGTTTTATTAAACATACTACAATGTTTAAAAGTGCCCCCAGAAGATAGAATTATCTAGCAAAATGTCACTAGAGATAGTACAGAAACACTTTCTAAACTGATGTGTTGTTCCACATGTGGTCTATAATTATTCATTAAAATTTTAAATTATTTATCTTGATTAGTGTTTACAGCAGTCACCTCTTACTCCAATGCTATGTTTAAAGGTGGAACAGTCTTGTTTAAGACAAAAAATCCAAATGTGAGATCATTAGAATGAAGTGGCTCTAGCACTTTAAACTCCCATGTGAACAAACCACAACTCTATGGCTGGGCCAAAGAATCTTCATTTAAATGAACTCCTTTGATTATACTTACGTAGGGGTTTGAAGAAATTCTGATTTACATTGTAAAAAATTCTGATTTCTCACTATACTAAGGCCTCTGGAGAGCAGAAATCTACTCAAACTTAACTTTGCTCCCTAGCAGTTATAGTAAATATATAATATACATGTAATATACGCATGCTAAGTTGCTCTAAAATGGTATTCAAGATCTCTGCCAGATTTAAGGGTATATGAGTTGGGTAATTAATATAGCAAATAACAGAATACAATTTTTAGATTTCCTGAGTTAGTGTTCAGACTGGTTTTCTGATATTTCTGATTCCTGTTTTGTGATAAGCAATATGACAATTATCTACCATATGAAACAAAGGCAGAAACTCATAATAAGTCAAGAGAGATGCATTTTACGTCATGGAGAAGTATATATTTTTCTCCATGCCTATAGAGAAGTATATATTTTTTGTTTATAAATTGGGCATTAAACTCATTTTATTAACCAAAATATGCATTTCTTTACTTTTTCAGAATTCACTTAAGATAAAACTGATAAATTGTGGTTCTTTTGACATTATAAAATGTTGGTAAGAATGCATTTAGTAATTTTAATGAAACATGAACAGGTTTGGAAATGTGACTACCAGCTTTGTAAGAATTAACATTTGTTTTATCTTATTTGAAAAATTACACTGAAAATAAACATTTTCATTCATAAATATCAAAATCATATTAACATTACAATTCTTACCCTAATGGATGTAAGCAGAGCTATTATTTAAGCGTAGTATAAGTGCATCATATGTGATACATATGGCTAGAAAAAGTTTTATCCAAAAAGCACAGCATAGCTCAGTTTCTTTGAACTGCAAATGGCCAATCTCAATGACCACTTACTGTGCCAGAGGAAAATTAAATTGAATTTAGTTTTGCTTCAATTTATTTGCAACTGAGGGACAAACCCCGTGCACACCCATAACATTTTATCTTTGAACCAATAACTAAAAAGTCTAAAATTGTTAAGGCATCTTGTAAAAGTTGAAAGGTCAGTGAAGGGTTTGAACCTGAATAACGCAGAACTCTTTCAATCTTTTAGTTCAAAACAAACATAGAAGACACAGTAAGCTCACTGATAGAAAGGCTGTTTTATTTCTCTGGTGTAGATAATTCACATGACCTGTTTGGTTCACCTCTCCCTATTTATATAAATAGCTTACTCTCTTCACCTCAGCTCCTTCTGTGCAGATGGCCTATAAGACCGTCCTTTCTGTTGCTGCTCTACCACAGGACTAATGGTTCTGGAAGAAGTTTTTTTCTTTTGCAAGTCCCAATAATTTCTCTAGTATTGCCATTCTACACTCAAGATGGTAAAAGAGAAAAAAAAAAGACATTTCTCAAATATATGTAGCATTACTATAAATATAATTTATTTTATTTTATTTTATTTATTTATTTATTTATTTTCTGAGTTGGAGTCTCATTCTGTCGCCCAGACTGGAGTGCAGTGTCCGCTCCCGACCACCGCAGCCTCTACCTGCTGGGCTCCGGCGAGCCCTCCGCCTCAGCCTTCCAAGTAGCTGGAACTGCAGGCGCGCGCTACCACGCCCGGCTAATTTTTTGATTTATTGTAGAGATGAGGTCTCACTTGCCCAGGCGGGTCTCGAACGCGCGGGCTCAGGCAATCCACTCACCTCAGCCTCCCAAAGGCGCGGGATTACAGGCTGAGCCACCGAGCCCGGTAAATATAATTTATTTATCCCCCAAATAAACCAACCATATTCCAGCCAATACTCAAGGCACTGGGTAAATAGTGGGAGTTTTACACACACACACACACACACATACACACAAAATCGAGACATTAAACTGAGTTTCTATTGTATAAATTTTATTGGAAGTCATTAGAGTGTTGACTTTTAATGTTGTTAGACCCTTCAGTGGACTGTGTGTGTGTGTGTGCAAGAGAGAGAGAAAGAGAAAGAGAGAGCTCTTACAGGCACTTAGTTTTTGGAAAGTTGAACATTATACATGTTACATTTTCTATTTTTTAACATTATACACTTTAGCATCTATTAATTCTTCCTACTTCAATTGTCGTTCAAGTTGAATTACAGAAAAGGCAGTATACATTGTTATGCTGCATTGTCACATTTCATATGCCCCACATAATTATTTCTAAAAAAATAAATACCTTCCCAACTTTATACTTAATTTTCTGTTCCTGTAGGATCCAAAGATGATATGGATTCTAATTATCCTGGAGGCTGATGTGTGGGAAAGTCTTGGGGATAACATGAAATTATGAATGGAAGTGCAATGGCTGAACCAAGTATTATCTGAAAATATGGCAAAGCATTGCATAAGTTTCTCAAACAATACTTTTTTTAATCTTAATATTAAAATGGCATATTTCAAGAAATTATTTCAAACACTAGTCAAAATTAACTGAATAAATGTTTACAATACTTTCATGAATTATTCCATTATGCAAAATTGAATTTTTAAAATAAATGTATTTCTTGTAGTTAACCACAAAAATATGAAAAGGGACAGGGCAATATTATTCTGAGGGGCAGATATAGCCAAGAGATTTGTTTTGGAGATAGTCAGGATGTAAGTTGCCTGCTCACATTTAAAAATAAGGTATTTCACATAAAATTCAATTCATGAATTTTGTAGAGAAATGTAGTCCTGCAACATAAGACACACATTCTCTCATGGCAAAAGTTAATTGGATCTGTGTAGTGCCCATCCATTTATGATGAAGTCTCTTCTCTGTAGCTTAACTCAGCCCACTCCACTCCTACAGTTTTACACGCTTGCTAACCAACTCATTTATGTTACATTTTTGGTTACTCTTAGTTTTATAATTTACTACTGTCATCTATTAGTAAATAGAGCTAATATGATACAATAATTTGTTTTACTTGTAGAATTTAGTTGCTTATAGGGCTAGTTTGTTCTATAGGATAATTTTAAAGGTGAGGAATAACAACATTTCTAAGAGATAATTTTTCAAACTTTAAAATGTAAAAAAAATTAGTGTTCAGAATTTCACAATCTGACTTATTTGTAATCTGCATCTTAGAGAAATTAGACTCATATATTGTTGCACAAGCACTTACTGGCATAGCTGAGTAAAGACTGGAATAAAGATTTTTTACACCCAATATAGCTTAAAAAATATTTTTGACAGATGCTCATGCAATAAATTGCACACTACATGTAAATATTTATATAAACATTATGTTCCCTACAGGACAAAATCATCTATAGGTAATTTTTAAATTATTTAATACCCTAAGACATTTTTATAGTACAATATTATTTCAAATTTTAAAACCTTGTTTGAAATGTATTCTACCATTTTATATTATGATTAAAATTGTTAATCAAAACAAAAATATACTCACAATTCAAAAATATATTAAAAACTTTTATACTGAGTAAAAATGCTGACTACAGCATACTCATATATCATTATACCACAAATAGCACTAAAGTAATATGTGGTTAAATTTAATTGCTTAGAATATATGGTTCTCATTTGTTCTCACTGGTTCAAAAAATATTATTCCTGTTACTGAATATTTCCAATGAGTGAATAATAAAAATTTGTTATAATGAATATTAGCGTATGTAAAACTATTTTTTCCTAATACCTAACGTTTTTAGTCAATTTAGATATAATTATAATCTTCAACTAGCTTTAAAATATGTTATTTTAAATTGTCTTTCAATTCTGAAACTTTTTTTTAACAGAAGTCGGAGTGAGATTTAATTTCATACATTCAACAATCTACTAAGTTTGCACTATTTGGACTTGTTCCTAATAACTATGGTAGGCTGCAAACTATTCTGTCTTAATCTAAGGTATTACTAAAGAGTACCAATTAAGCTACACCAAAATCCATGCTATTTTTTTCAGTCATATGTTAGTTAAATATACTTTTGAATGGCCATATATTCTAGACTTTTAATTACTTTTTGTGAAATTTGTTAACAGATTATGGACTATCTTGATGACAACATTAAACCAACTTTAATGATTATATATGTATAATGTTAATAGAGAACTCATAACAAAACTTGAAATTATTAATATATACACTTGACTTACAAAGTAAGATGATATAAAAGAAAAGTCTCTTCCCCTTTTTCCAGCCTGGTGAATTCTTATAAGCAAATTTTTTTAAGTAAGTTGTGTTTTTTGGGGATGGTTAATTTCATATTTATAAATAACACATGTTGCTTTTCTTTCTTGTTTTATAAAATTTAAACATTACCTATCATCTGTATACTGCGGTAAAAGAAAATTTATCTATATTACATATTTGTATATTTTTAAGTTATACATTTTTGTCATTCTGTTTCATCCATTGGTCAAATCTTTAACTTAAAAAAAGTAGCCTCAAATTTTATTCCCTTTCCTATCAACTGTAGACAAGTAGTCCTTGATTCTCATCTTTGTAAAATGAGAATACTTTCACATCTTATATTCCTGTAAGATTTTTTTCTTCTCATTTCCAACTTAATACACAAATTTAAGTACAAAAAATGTAATATACAAAAATATTACAGACACTATATTAATCTACCAAGGAATATATATATGAATTCATTCAAAATGTGAAAAATCAATGCACTCATTGTTCTCATTATTATGACGCTAACATCTTTCTTCAAAGCACAACCAAGACATTTAAAATGATTAAATGTTCTTTCCTAAGAGTCTAATAGCCTAAGTCTATGCTATTGAAAACACTGTCTTATGTAGATTAATGAAATAGTACAAATATCTAAATTTTGTTTCTGAATTTATAGTGTCCATTTTAATATTACTTTTTATATAAAATAATCCAGGTATAAAATGTGTATACTGAGAGTCTTTTGCCCCTGATTAAACATCCTCTGCATTATTTCCTATTCATTCTCCCTAAGAGTCGAGTAAAAAGTAAATAGCGATTTTTTAATTACTTGGACTTATTTTCTACTTTCTTGATCTTTTTGTAAGCTGGCACGATATTAAGAATTTCAAATTAACTTCATTTTCAGCGAGCTGCAAACACAATATGTCATGTTTCTAAGTTATATTATTGTTTATCTACTTAGAATATTTAGAGGTTGTTTTGGTTTTCTATATTTGTTTTTCATCAAAGTTGATTCATGCAGCTTACCGTTTTGAAATTAACTCCTCGAAGTTCCTTGCTGAGTAAATAAGGATAAGGTAAACATCTTTTGTAAATTCACCTTTTAAGCTATGTCATATTTGACTTGTTGATTCAATGTACCCTTGTGATCAAGTGATTAAGCTATTTACTGCTCTTGCACAGAAAGCTATTAAATAGATCATAAACACAAGATTATGAAACAGGTGTCAGGATCTCTAAATTTTACTCACCCATAAGTTGTGTAACCTTGAACAAGTCACTTAATTTTTTGACCTCAGCTTCAATTCATACATAGTAATGACAACAATTATCTCAATGGGCTTCTTTGCTTATAAAGCTCTATTATTTTATTCTACAATTATCTTTGGAATAGATTTAGCATGAAGGAAGAAAGTTTCATTACAATTGTTATGCAAATAATCTCATATGAATTATGGAGCTAATTTAATAAGCCTCTTAGCTTTTTAAAATAATTTTCAGAAAAAGTAAATATTCATTTAAGAAGAAATTTGCTAAAAATTACTTTTAGCAGAAAAGTTGCAAAATATTTTCTCTTGTAACTTCAAGTTTCTAGCAGCTGCTTATCAATCATGTTTCCAATGTATTATAACTATGACTCAGAAAGTTTCACCTTACTGGTACTAATAGCTGAAAAAAAAGTTACAGAACCTCTAACACTATAAATTCCTTTTATTTTTAAGTTTTTAAAATATAATATATTGATAATAATAATTTATCAAAAATAAAAATTAAAAATATTTCTGAGGAAAAACATTTTTGGATATACAAATATTTTTGTACAACACAGGAAAACAAGAGTCAAAATATCTTGGGTCTTGCAGCTATTTGGCTATTCTTTACTTGTTGGGTGGCCTTATGGCAAGCTGATCAAGTTACCATTTTGCAAAACTTGCCAAATATTGTCAGGGCTTTGGAGGAGGTAATGAAACCATAAATGTAAAATGCTCTGCAAATAGAAAGGTCAAAGACCAGCATATGTGAAACACATTTTTATTCTTAATGAGCAGTCAGATACTTAGTAGGAAATTCCCAAACAACTTCTTTTCAAAAGCCACTTCATTTTGGATGAATTCAAAGAGAAGTGGCAATATTTATTGAATATTGCAGTATCATTTAAAACATCTGCATTCACAAACATAGCATAGCAATCATAATGTTCAGAGTAATATAATACCTATAGCTAATAATAAATGTTATTAATGATGCATCAAGACAATCAGAGACACAAGAGTGACAGAAACTAATGTCAAATAACAAAGTCGCTACTTCTTAACTATGTGGGTCATGCTTTTCTGTTGTTCTTCCCCAGTAGACAGTGTAGTGAATTTGTTTTAAGGCCATTTGTCAAGAAGAAACATCACTTTGCCAGCAGCTCAGTTCAGGGCAGAATGAGAAGAGTTGTCTTCAGGCACAAGTCATCTTTAGCCTCTGAACCTCCTCAAAAAGATTTTCACACTTTTCCCATGGTAATTGTAGTACAACTATATTTGTGAGTCTTTTCTTCACTGTATCATTGGCAGATAAGGCATTTGACATAGTAAAAGCTCATGTGTAGTATAGTTCAAGAGTTACCTAAAATCCAGTTGAATAAATTTCACTTATTCTAAAATATTTTCCTGGATAAAAGCATTGCATTCTACAACACTTCCCTTTCTTGGCCTCACTATTCCCCTCAAAATTTTCATACTTGTACATGGATACCATTTATATATAAATTATCCATCTTATATTGTTGCTAGTTACATAAACAAACAAAACACCCACCAAAGGAAAACCTTTACCAAACAAAAGCATTACTACAATTGTACTTAAATAATTTGCTGTGTGCATTACTTAACATTATAAAGATTTTAATGAAGCTCTTAGACAGAAAATTTGTATTGACTTCTAGTCTCACGATCAGTTTAATTTCTTCAAGCCATATTCTTTTTTTCTCTTTAGACACAATGGATGCAATGGGTGTTGAGAACTTAATTCCTGATGCAGAAGTTCAGAAGTGGAGCCTCATAAGAAGTGATTAGGCCATAAGAGTGGAGAGAATGATTTAATGTCATTATCGCAGAGTGGGTTAATTACTGTGGGAATGGACTTGTTATAAAAGAGGAATTCAGCCTTGTTTTACTCACTTTCTTGACCTCCATTTGACCTCCCAACAGAAGATTGCCATCAGATTCTGGTCTCTCAATTGGGCTATTCAGCTTCTAGAAAGTCAGCCAATAAATTTATATTTGCTATAAAAATTACTCTATATGCGGTATATTGTTATTGCAGAACAAAAGGGACTAATGCAAAAAAGCTAGTATCAGAGAAGTGTTGCTATAACAAATACCTGAAAATATAGAAGCATCTTTAGAACTGGATTATGATTAAAGGCTAGAAGAATTTGGAGGAGAAGCAGACTAGAAAAAGCCTGTATATTGGATGCTGGGAAGGTGTAGGCATAGCCAGTCAGACTGTGTGAGTCCCTGTGTGTGTGAGTTGATGTATAGACAATTCTGTGTGTGTCTCTGTGTAAGTAGGCATGTGAGAGGCTGACTGAGTGAGGACTCAAGAGCTAGTAGCCAGGGTTCTCCAGTTGAAGCCACTGGTGCTGCAGCTGCTCTGCTTGGACTCTGGAGTTTACCAGAGCACAAAAGCTGAGTGCCATTTTCTAAAATCAGCAAAGTTTTTCTCAGTAAGAATCCATCAGAGTGACTGCTGTTCCCATCACTGTGCCATCAGGCCAGATGCCGGCAGCAAGGGCCATGAAGGGAGTGCAGCAAGGGAACCAGAATCAGAGCCCCAAAGAAGCAGTGAGCCACCCCAAGCCTGGGTTCACTGTTGCCACCTCTAGCATCAGGCTGGGCTACAGAGTCCTGCCACAGGAACCTGAGATCCTGAGACTGTGGTACTTGCTGGGGATAGAGCTATTTCTCCCAACCCCATTTCTGGCAGGAATAGCACCCTGTAGAGAAACTGAGCAGTCTCTCTAAGCTTGGACAGAATAGTGCTCCAAGGTGGCCTCTGCAGAAGAGCAGACCTGCATCTTGAGACTAGGGGGTGATCTCTGCATTGCACAGTGGCTGCTCTTTGCAAAAGCCTGGTGGGTAACAGCATATGCTGACATTGAGCGAGTCAATAGATGTATACAGTGTATCTGACCAAGAAGGAGACTGGTGGGTGCCTAACTGACTCTCCTTCACCCCCAGCAATGAGCAAAAGTGATCAGGAGGACAGGGCAAAGGCCAGAGGCTCCATCTACACACTGCAAGCTGGATACCCTTGAAGCTGTGACCATGCTGGGAGAAGCAGGAAGCGGGAGAGAACCCTAGAGATGCTGAGTCAAGTTATTCCATCCTTCCACCCGCTTCATGGACATACAGCAGCTATCAATTGCAGGCAGCAGGGGGTAAAGATTCTAGCATCTTAAGATTCAACAGCAAAGAGAGAACCTGCAGTAATAGACATGCAGTTGCAAAAGCAACATAAAAGACCCCTCAAAAAGATATACTAAAACTCTCTATCAATGGGTTTTTCTGGTTTTGATTTGTTTGTCTCATTTGTTTGCTTCGTTTAGTTGTTGAGTGGTTTTCTCTTTTCCTTCCTCCTATTTCTCTCTCTTTGTTCTTTCTCTATGGTTTTGGGTTTTTTGTTGGTTGGTTGGTTTTTCTTTTTTTCTCTTTCTTCTTCTCTCCCTTTTTGCCCTCCTTCTTCCCTCTCTCTTTCCTCTTATACCCACTCTTTGACTCAGGGGTTATGCAAACATACCCACTGTAAGGTCATATTGTGTGGAGACACAGAGCAAGTCCCAGCTGGCCCAATCACCAAATAGCAAGCATTGTGACCCTCCAGTAAGTTCTAAATTCTTGTGGCCTCTCCCAAACCCCTTAGTACATGCTCAAATTTGTAAAGAGATAGCACAACACCCCACTTTCAGCCCTATTTCATAATTGAACAAACCCAGAGCCCTGGCCCAGGAAAAGATAGAAGGTAGAGCAAATATCAGAAGGAATTGCTTCCCAATTTCCCACTAAGCAAGGGAATTAAAGAGAAAAATAAGGGAAGTGCTACAAATGAAGAAAAACCAATGAAATATAACTGGAAACCTCCAGGGTCCCAGCAAAGAGTCAGTTCCTGAAAGAACAGCCACTGGGGCACACACAAAAAAAATGGATATATCCAAGAATTATGGTACCCAGAAAGTACTTACAGAAGTCAGAGAATCATTGGACAAAATGGATAAAATTTAAGAAATGCAAGGGCTAAAACTAAATGAAGTTGCAATGGAGTTGGTCAGCCTCAAGAAAGTGTATTTAGAAATAACAGAAATAAAGAACTCCATGCAATGAATAAATAACAAACTGACAAGAATGGGATGCAGAATTGATGAAGCAGAAGAAAGAATCTTAGAGCTGGAAGACCAAACTATGGAATTAACCAAATCTATTAAAAATATAGACTAAGAAGAAAGAAGAAACTCTCCAAGAGATGTGCAATTTTATCAGGAAAGCAAACCTATGACTGATTGACATACCTGAAGTAGAAAGAGAAACAGAAAACACCTGGAAACAAGCAATCCATGAGGTCATTCAAGAAAATTTTCCACATCTGGCCAGAGAGATGACTATATAAGCACAAGAGACTCAGAGAACCCCTACAAGACATCTTATAAAAAGACCAATCCCTAGACACATAGTGACTCACCTATACCAAGTAGGTATAAAGAAAAAAATTCTAAAGAGAGCAAGGGAAAAAGGTCAGACTCCCTACCAGGGGAGACAAATCAGAATTCCTGCGGAATTATCTGCAGGAACATTGCAGGCCAGAAGAAACTGGACACTAATCTTTAATGTTTTCAAAGATAAACAATTTCAACCAAGAATTTCCTATCCAGCCAATAAAGCTTCATCAACTATGAAGAATTAATATCCTTCCCAGATATCCAATCCCTAAGAGAATATGCTACTTTGAGACCAGCTCTAAAGGAGATGCTAAAAAAGGTGTTGTGCACAGAAAATAAATAAATAAACAAGAGAAAGACCATATACTTTAGATGATCACAAACAAACACAGAAACAGCAGAACACCCACAAAAATGAAAACACAGACATACATTAATGTAAAAGCTAAACAAAAATAAAACAACATTATAAGAGCATTATGCTGGGGCAATCTCTCTCATTTCAATAACCAGACTGAATGTGAATGGACTAAATGTACCACTAAAAACTCATAGAATGACAAACCGGATAAAAAATATGACTCAGTAATTTACTGTCTCCAGGAAATACAACTCACCACAAAGGACACTTACAGACTTAGAGGATAGAAAACAAATTTTCAGGTGAATGTATTACAAAAGAAGACAGGAGTCAATATCTTAATAACAGACAAAACAACATTTAAGCTATCAAAAATTTAAAAAGATACAGAAGGATGCTACATAAAGATAAAAAATTCAATCCATCAACAAGAAATATCCATCCTAAACATATATATACCCAACACAGCAGCACCAGCTTTTATGAGGCAGCTTACTTTTATAAAGCCGCTTACTAAATAAACTTAAATAGATATTGACTCTAACACTGTCATAACTGGGGACTTAAATACCCCACTAACAACCCTAGATAGATCATCAAGGCAAAAAACCAAAAGAGATCCAGAACTTTAACTTGGCACTTGACCAAATGGACTTAAAAGATACTTACAGAATACTCCAACCAAAAAAACAGAATATACGTTCTACTCATCACCACATGGAATGTACTCCAAGATTGACCACATACTTGGCCATAGACAAATTTCATGAGATTGAAATACTGTCACACAACTTCTCAGACCACATTGGATTAAAAGTAAATATCAACACCAACAAAATTCACCTAAAACCCACAGACATGAACACTATGCAGTATGATGCTGAACAACTACTGGGTCAATACACAAATCAAAACAGAAATTAAAAGATTCCTGGAAACAAACCAAAATGAAGAAACGTTTTATCAAAACCTCAGGGATGTCAAGAAATCAATACTAAGAGGGAATTCATATCTCTACAAACACACATCAAGAAAATAGAAAGATCACAAGCTAAAAGCCTAACAAATCACCTAAGTGAGTGGGAAAAATAAAACCACTAAAAACCTAACTTCACAAAAGGAATCCAGATCACCAAAATAAAAGCCCAAATGTGTGACAGATAAGACAAAAATATCATAGGAAAAAATCAAAAGACCAAAAAGCTGGTTCTTTGAAAGAATTAACAAGAATGATGGACCCCAATCCAAAATAAAAGCCCAAATGTGTGACAGAGAAGTTGTGTGACAGTATTTCAATCTCATGAAATTTGTCTATGGCCAAGTATGTAGTCAATCTTGGAGTACATTCCATGTGGTGATGAGTAGAACGTATATTCTGTTTTTTTGGTTG
>CAUYQG010000431.1:0-16560 GCA_963574415.1 Tarsius wallacei
TAACATGGTTAAAAGTCATCTTCAAATACAGATTTAGGAAACTGACATGATAAAACAGCAGAGTGTTCCTGGGCCAACTCAAGGATTTGTAACTAAAAGCTATCATAAAGTCCTGTAAATTTACATCGCATTAGTTCAAAAGTTTGCTCAAAGATGGAGAAGCTATTTGTTGAATGTTGAGAAAATGTTATTCTTGCTTATAGAAATATAGAAAGAGGACTTCACTTTCCTCAGGAAGAAAAATACATGACCTGTGGTGGATAAGGTCATCCAGTCCACCCATTCATCGCGCATCCAAAATCAGGGCAATCAGGCTTTGCTTATATTTTTCCCTGAACAGCTATGGGTGTGGAGATTTAATGGATTACCTAGAATTTTCCTGCCAGAGCTAATGATTCATAAGGACAGCTTATGACTTAATTAGAGTTCTCCCAGTCTTCTTACAGATAAAGACTATGTTTAATGAGATGTTCATTGTAATTACTGAATCCTTTTTTATAGCCAAATGTTTTTGCTTTTTTACTCTTGCATTTCAAATATTTTTCCTTCTGTGAAAGATTTATGTATAAAGAGTAGAGCTTTGTGCTATCAACTACATCATTACTGCCCCCACCAACCTACCTACCTAAGTTTTAGCTCCTCAGTCATGCTTCTGACACCAGAATATAGGTTAATTACACAGAGTGACAGTCAGATATAGTCTACGAGTATGGGGTCATTCTTAGGGAAATTTTTTTCATGTCATGAATAGTATCCTTGGCTTTATGGAAGTAATATAATCAAAGAAAGTTTAAAAATTTCTAGGGGTTGGATGGAGGATGAAGATGGGGGTTGGAGTCGGGAATGGAGGAGGGATAACTAGGTGGAACACAGATTTTTAGGGCACTGAAAATACTCTATATGGCACTGTAAAGAAGGATTCATATCATTAACCATTTGTCCAAGCTCATGGAATGTACAGCACCAAGAGTGAACCCTAAGGTCAACTGTAGACTTTGGGTGATAACAATGTGTCAGTGTAGGCTCACCAGTTGTAACAAATGTACCACTCAGGTGGGAGATGTCATAACTGGGGAGGCTGTGTGTGTGGGGTGGGGGCAGCTGTCCATGGGAAATCTCTCTGTATCTTCCTCTCAATTTTGCTGTGAACCTAAAGCAGCTCTAAAAAATAAAGTCTTTAAGAGTAAAAACAACAACAACGACGACAACAACAGTTAGTGAGTATTTAGGTGTATCCATAGGTGTTAATGATGTTTCTAAAGTACTGACGGGCACCTTGGCTTGTAGAGGAGTGAGACTTGTAGATCCCGAAATTGTCCTAGTGCCATCCAAGCACAGTGTATCTGTGTGTATATTGGTAACATCTATACCTCAAGGTCACACCTCCAAGCACAAGGTATCTGTAGGTGAGAGGTTGCTGCCCCTCTTGAAGTTGTGGTGGATACTTTCTGGGATTCACACTTTTTGAGTTTCACACGCTCCCTGGTGAACTCATCTGTATTCACGAATGACCATACATTGGTAACATCTACATCTTAAGGTCATACCTCTCTCCTAAATTTCAAACTCATATTTCTAGTGTTCTTATTAAACATCCTCACTTGTTCCCACAGGCACCTTGAAAACAATACATCTGGCTGGGTACAGTGGCTCAAGCCTGTAATCCCAGCACTTTGGGATGCCAAGGCGAGAGGATTGCCTAAGCCCAGGGGTTCGAGACCAGCCTGGGCACCTTGTGAGACCTCGTCTCTACAATAAATGAAAAAAATTAGTCAGGTGTGGTAGCTCATGCCTGTAGTTCTGGCTGCTTGGAAGGCTGAGGCAGAAGGATCACTTGAGCCCAGTGGGTAGACACTGGAGTGGCCATGAGCATGCCACTGCACTCCAGTCTAGGCAGCGGAGTGAGACTCCAACTCAAAAAATAAAAATAAAAAATAAAACAATACCTCTGTCAGGGTTTTGCGTTGTAGGCAACAGGAATCTGCTCTTGTGTGTGTAAGCAGTAAAGGATGCTATTATAAGAACAAATAGTAGCCTGGGCAATTGCTAAGAGCACTGGAGAGCTAGATTGGGGCTATTCAGCCCACAGCCACTGCCAAGGTTACATCAGCATTTTTGTTGAGGAGCCCAGTGCTGTCGACCCTGAGAGGGTGTACCTTGCACTTTTGTCTCCACCTGCCTGGGATATGGATGCCACCCTCTCTATTACCAGGCCCACTTTGCCCAGACACTTCATCTTCCCATAGCAACTCTAGACAGCAGTTGAAAAATCTATATAGGTGAAATAGAACATAAAAGATATATACATATAAAAATTAAAATGACAGTTATTATTATGAACTATTATACACAGAGAAGGATGTGTAACTATTCCTGCACAATTTAAAGAATGGTCACAGAGCACCCATGTTCCCACCTTCAGGGTAGGAAAGAGAGTATGACAGCATGGCATGCCCCTAAGATCCTTTTTGTCTCTTTCCACACTTCCATCCCCTTCCATCCATCCAGAGGAAATGACCGTTCTGAAATTTATCTTACCATTCTCTTCCTTTTCTTTCTCACTAGACCCATCTATATAGGTATTCCCCAAATAGCATATTATTTCATGTTGCCTGGTTTTGAGCTTTATGTAAGTGGAAACACATGGGATATTGTGCTTCTTTCTTTCAAACTTATATTTTCAGGCTTCCTCTGTGTTGATGGATGTAGCTATATAGTATTAATGTTTCCTGTGGTGTGATACTCTAATGTGTGAATATGCTGCAATGTATTTATCCCTTCTGCTATTGACAGACAATCGAGTTGCTTCCAGTATTTTGTTGTTGCTGTTGTTTTAGTATCAGTAATGATACTCTTATGAACATATTTTATATAGATGCATGTAAAACTTTCTCCAAGGTAAATATCTAGGAATAAACTTATCGAATCATAAAATAGATTATGACAATATTTTCTAAGGAAGCTGGACTAATTTGTACTCCTAAAACAATTGACGGGTTTTCCGATCTCTTCATAATAGTTAATATTATCTGATTTTAAAATTTTTGTCAATTTGGTAGATGTAAAATAATATCTCCTAAGAAACTGAATTTTGCATTCCTCAGATTTTCAGTTAAACTGAGCATCTTTTCAACTGTTTAAGGGTCAAATTTATTTCTTTTGCTATGACATATCTTTTCAATCTTTTGCCCACTTTCTCCCTATAGGACGAATTAGTATCTTTTTCATACTGAGTCTATCCAAGAGCATGATATATCTCTTGCTATAAAGGTATTCTTTGAAATCTTTCAAAACTGTTTATTCAATAATTTTTATAATTTTCTCTATAAAAGTCCTGAGCATATTTTTTAGAAAAAATTATTAGATGCTTTATATACCTTTATTAAGTTATAAATGTATATTAAAATTACATCACATCACAACTTTTTCTAGGTGGATAGAAATGCGGTTGATTTTGAATATTTAATTTTTAGTCAGCATATTGCTCATACTCTCTTATTAATTATAGTAATTTGGAAGTTCTAGACCTAAGGATAGCAGAGTAGCTTGTATTGGACTCCTTTCTGGAATAACAATATAGAAGCTAGATAAAATATAAACAGAGTTTGGGGCTGCTAGAAGAGCTGGAAATAGAAAGTAACCCTGAATAAGAAAGAGTCTAGTAGAAGGAACCCTAAAATATCTCTACCAATTATTCTTAGATTGTCGATGACCCCTAAATCCTGCATGCTCAGGGAGGGTCTCCAGGGATCCTACAGAAAGCAGCAGAATGCTATGGTCAAGAGTCAGGTGAGGGCTGCACAGAGATTTCCTGCTGTAGGGGAGACAGAATTTGCAATTCACCAAGCTTCAGGTCTCATCGATTGCTTTCCTCTGACCTTACCAAGCCATTCCAGAACTTTCCATGAGCTGGGAGGAATAGGTAGATGGGCAATTAGGAGTCAATTTTACTGGTTCAGGGTAGTTACCCTACTAAATATAATATGGAAGCTAATAATGCATTTGAACACAAGCAAAAGCTCATTAACCACATGTCCACAATCACATCCTGAGAAAACCTTAGAGAATTTTTTTAAACCCCCATTAAAATTTGAATCAAAATAAGAAACATAAATATTTCTAGTATAGAAAATATGTGTATGATCATACCATTTATTCCAGTATGTCATGGAAGAGAATTTATACAAAATCTAGAACTCCAAGTCTCTCTTATTTTAAGTTGAAGAATAAAATTCAACAAAAATAGCAAAACAGGAAAGACATTTTGAACCTCTTCAGATAGTTTTATCTGTAATGTCTATTGTTGGTAGAGAAGATTTGGTGGACTAGAGCTGCAAGCTCTGGTGTTGTAAATGATGAATGGTCAGAAGACTGAGACCCAGACCGATGGGGTAATGGCTAAATATCAAACAATAGGACCAAGGCAGACTTGAGTCTTTGTAAAATGCCACCAGTAGATCTAGAAGTAGTCTGTTGAGTAAAGATTTTTGTATTATTTTGTAAAAACTTTGAAAGTTTTTGATGAACTTTAAGATAACATAAAAAAAAATCATTCTGACCTTTACTCTGGCCACTCATGCAAGAAGTTCTCTAAAATGCTGTTTGTTATAGACTTTTTACTGTCCTAACTCGAGCCTTATTCACGGACCCTGACTAAAATGTCCTCTGTCTCCACCAAAGACTTGTTCTTCCAGGTTTCCCAACTCATGTCATTCTGAGCACACTTTAGGAACAGCCTGCTTCTCAGCAGGCAGAAAGAGAAGGCTGCGTTTTTGAAACAACGGCATCCGATTAAGACAGCAGGGCTGAAGTTTTCTCAGTGCATGGGATTCTTCTGCGTCATTTGAACTTAGAAGAGGAAGAAAATTACGGGGCCACCAAAGTACAGGGTAGGAGAGTTCCCTTCTGTCCTTGTTCTGCTACTCCTCGAACAATCCAGCAAAACGATGCCTGCTAACACCGCTCCAAAAAGTGACCGGCATGCATTCCAGCTGCTAACCACACAATCAGTCCTTTCTGTCCAGAAAAAGGCCTGGGATTCATGCTGGCTTTTGCGTAGTGCATTTAGCGTCATGCTGGCCCACTCCCCACGCCCTTGCACCCACTCAGAGAAAGAAAGAGAAACATGGCAAGATGGGCTGTGCTCGCCGACTCTCAGGAAGGCATCCAGGCCCCAGGCTTCAAGCTGTTTGTCTGGCCGTGTGCAGGCTCAACTTTGGTGACATTTTACACATCTGCACTATTTTTATAGACTGCAATAATCCAAAAATAAGTAAGAGAGGGATATGAGCTATCTGAAAGAAGGAGGCAATGTCATGATTATATTGAAAGGAGACAGTGTTGAATGTTTTAAGTGTTCTAGTTGCAACTAAGTAAAAATATTTTGGAAGCTGGTTGGTCCTTTTTTTTCACTTTCATCCTGCTCAATTTTATCAGCTATAAAAAAGTATTCATTGTCCAAACCACATGTATACACACACATACACACGTGTGTGCATGTATCATAATATATTCGAGATCAGATCAGCCTAAAACACATTCTTATTCTACAAAAAGATAAAATAAAATGTAGGTATATTTACTAAATGGAATATCTTACTTGGAAAAAGCTGTCAAATACGTTACTAGCACTTTAGTCAATTCTTCATTTTCGTTCTTTTATTTTCAATTGCGTTGTTGTACTTGCTACATTAACATTACAATATTACTAGGACTGGCTACATAATTTGTAGACTTTAGTGCAAAATGAAAGAGTAAGGTCCATGTTCAGAAACTATTAAGGCTTTTAAGATGGTGATAGCAGAACGTTAAACAAAGCATGACCTCTTCTAAGCGTGAGACGCTGTGTGATTGCACAGGTCGTATGTCCATGAACCCGCCTTGGATGTGACTTCCAGAATTCCTAAAAGTTCTGTCACCCAGCTTTACAAAGAGTGAGTAAATTTTCATCCATAGAAAGTAAATTAACTCTCCAAGGTTAATGAGTAGTAGTGAGTTGTATCTTGTGTTACTCATGCTGGATGAATGGCCATTTTCTGATCTTAGGCGTATACACATCTCTTCAGAGACCCTGTATTTCCCATGATGGACAGTTAAGAAATGCATTGACATTTTGTTGATTCTGTGAGTAAAAGTAATACCATATTCCTATTCATCGAAGTTATTTACATGATAATATTTGATGTAATAGTGTAATATAGTTAATTCATAGTATTATTAGAAGACCAGGAGATGGTTGGAAAGGAAATTTATTGAGACCCTTTGGGATGAAAGTTGGTTAAAAATGTATCAGAATGCCCATTTGGAAGTGGAGAAAGTATGGACTGAAGTGATCTGTTGCCTACAAGTATTTCTAGTGTCCAAGGACTTGTGGTGGCCCAGAAGGTGATGGAATTTACAAGAACGAGTATATAAGCAATGTGGGCTATGTGTTAGGCAGAGACACTCTCTAGGTGATCTCCACTTTCAATATGTATAACCAGGCTCAGCCACCAACAAGTGGACAGCTGTCACCAGTCTAATAAATGATGTTCTGGGGTCTTGGGAGCATTCATTTCCAAATCCAGGTGGAGATATTTACTTATTTTGACTTACCACAAGGTCAGGTGCTTGCTCCACTTTGCAATAATTTAGTCTTTGGCAAAGCAAATATTCTGGCTTTAAAAGCCTTGGATAGGTCCAGTTTAAACATACAATTTCTTGCCCATTCCCTGTGGTATTTGAATATAAATAAGACATTTGATGTGAACAAACCCTGAAAGGAGGACAATTTAAACCCAAACTGCCTCTTAGTTAGTTGGTAATATTTTTGAGGAAAAATATTCTTATTCAAATAAAAAAGGAAATAATAACATAACTTTAAATTTATATTAAATTTTGCTTTGGAAAAACTTAAAGTGCTTTCTTACATATTTCTCATATATTTAACCCTTTAATGTTTATAGAATAGTCCTTCTTGGGCATCATACATGGGACACCAGTTTTCATTTCTGTGCATACTCATGAAAACTGCAATTTCACTCAAAAGTTTTCTATTAATTCCTCTAAAAGCACAAGACTTCGTACATAAAATACTGAATTCACTTACAATTGCTTTAAAAAGAAATTTGACATTTTGATGCTACTTTAATTCTAATATGTGCTGTTAGTCAAAATTACACCCCAATTATTTGATGGACCTCTTTGGGCCTAAGCTTGAAGGCAGTCCTTCCAGTACAATCTGAGCCATGCAAACTACTGTAGAATACTATAAAAGAAGTTCTGAAATCTAGACATTTCCTTTGGTTGACATTACCCCTAAAAAAATTCCAAGAGCTTCCCAATATTGAGGATACATTAAGGATACCACTGTGTGCCTCTCACTAAGATACTGAACTTAGTTTTTATATGTACACGCCCATGAAGACTGCATGCTGCAGCAAAGAAAGGTGCAGGTGACAGAACACACAGAAGGGTTAGAATACAAGCCTCTACCTGCTATGTGATCTTTGGCAAGTGACAACCTCCATAAAACTCAGTTTCTTTATCAATAAAACGTCCCCCATACAGCCTTTGCGAAGATGAAAAAGATGTGAGTTTTCTAGTACAGTGTTTGGTCCACTATGGGTGCAAACAAAATCTGAATTCCCTTCTTGATCTTTCCCCTTTGTTTCTATGTCATTATTCCACATTCCCCAGTAACAGACTCTACTCAGAGTCTAGAATAATTAGGCACCATTAACTGCTTTTTGAATGGAAAATAAATTATGATCTGGCTGACGTAGTGGTTAGGAATACAGATTTTGGAGCTATTCTGCCTGGTTTGGAATCCAAATGCCACTTGCTCAGATGTGTAACTTTGGGCAAATTATTTAACCTTTTTGATCCTTAGTTTCCTCAATCAGTAAAGTTAGAAGAATAACAACACTGACTGCAAGGCTTGTTGTGAGGATTGAGGTTGTCTTATATGAAGAACTACGTGACTGTTAGCTGTTTTTCTTCTTAAAATCGTATTACCAGATCTATTTGGTGATATCATGAAAAACTGAGCTGAGAACAAAACACAAGTTACATTTTCTTGTCAGGAGAGTTTTAAAAAAATACTCCCAAAGGTTAAGCCAGAAACCTAGGATATGCAACATCAACTGCAGGATTGAGGAACAAATCTAGGATCCAAATAAGTATATTTTTAAGTATATTTTTCCAATTGTCCATCTGGTGATCTTTCCTCAACCTTCTATATTGAAATTAAGCAGAGGTTACAGCAAGAGGAATATTGCTTAGAGAATGCTCAAGAATCTCAAACATTCTGTTTTACTTGATGCGTTTAAAAAAAAAAAAAGATCTTGCTTTATTTTCCACATTGTGTCTATTGCTGACTCAGGGCACAAAGAATAACAAATTGTGTAATTTGAGTTGAGAGCAATCATTTCTGCAGTTGTTCTTTAAAAAAAGAAAAAAAAATCCTCACATAATGAGCCAAAACTTGCCTAGAGATCTGTGTGCTCTGCTTCCATTGACGTCACTTGGAAGTTGTGTGGGCAGAAATTGGCTGACTTCCTCCAGCATGTCTTTTGAAAGCTGAACATATTGAAAAAAAAAATACACCCTTTTAATTCCAAACTACAGTACGGAGAGGAGCCTCGTCAACTATTTTCCTGTTTTCATCCAAAAGAACACCTATCGAGCTCTGAGAACCGCATTTGCAGAGTAAACCTTCTTAGTGTCCATTAAAGGGAAGAGCGTCCTTTCTGAAAAGGGAATCATCGGTTGTTACAAACATAGTGTCTTTAGCAAGATATGGGAACTGAAAGTCAAAGATAGTCAGAAACATTCCCAAGGTCAAACAGGGCCCAAGGCTGAATTAGAACCCAGACATTCTGCTTCCTAGCTCCTTGCTCAGCTCGGGACAATCGAATGTATTCTAATCATTGTGTCTCCACATGACTCTTTCATTATATAAATCCCAAGCACTGTCCATAAAAACTAAGAATTTTGTGTACTGTAGAAACCTGCAATTGCTGTAGATGCAATAAACTGAACAGTCTGTTGGACTGTTGGAACTGAATAGATTGTGGATAGAATTGGAGGCTCATAAGATGTTGAATGCAGCTACTCCTTGGAATGTGCAGCTGGCCTTGGATTCAGAGCTAGACCCTTTCATCTGGAGCTTTCTCAGCTCATTGTGTTCTGCCTCCCGAAGCTCTTGTCTACCCCTTGGAGACAGGAAGAAGAGAGTACCCCAATTCCACTTCAGTTCCCTACGGTCTCCATTCATTCATTCATTGGACAGCATTTATTGAACATCTGCTATGAGTTGGGCTGTGACCCCCTACCTAAGACAATTTCTAATTTAAATGTAAACAACCACTTAATAAAGATGTCTACTAATTCTTCCACCAAATAAAAGGTCCCATATGTACTATCGTCAACTTCAGCAATCATTCACCTCATACATATAGGAGAATGCATAGATTTATTATGCTCCTGAGTAGGGATTATTACCTGTTATTTAACTAGCTGTGCAAATTTAAAGCCATAGGAGAAGCCATGTACGAATGTGGAGTTTTTCCTTTTCTGCATTGCTTCATTTTGCTTCTTCATAGAGAGCAGCATTCTTTACAGGAAGAAGGTCACCACCTCTGGGGCTAGCCAGCTCAAAAACCCTAGCAGTGGTTGCTACTAGTTTCTTCATTCAATGTCTGTGATGGCCAAATTTCCAGCAGTTCTGTAAGTGAAGGTTCAAAGTGATACTCAAATATCTTGGGGAAAAAGGCATGGTAAGGCTTTTAGAAGGGTCAGTGGTATTTGGATTCATGGGTCAAAGAACCAGATATTGAGAATAAAAGATATTGTATCAATCTAGCTTAATACTTCAGTTTGCATGCTACCTAAATACTGGACATGGGGTTAAGAATCTGCTACTATCAAAACAGAAATAACTAAGAAGTCTGACTTCAATCAAATAACCACTTGTTGGAAACACCGAGTACGGCAGCCTAATCTATATATATGAAATTACAAAATAAGAAAATCATCCTAAAGATACATATGAAAAATAATTATTGTTATAGCTAAAATAAGACACAAGAATTTGCTTACCGACATAAATAGGCAGCAAGGATATACCTTCCATGAAATAGGAGCAGAAAGGACGAGACAGAAAAGGCAAAATATATAATAAAGGCAGGAAGAAAACCAAGAACAAAAGGTTGAATTAAAGACAACTGGGTAAAATGGGGTAGAATTGAAAGGACTTTGTAGGTGCAGTAGAAAGATCTAAATTCTCATTGGAAAGAATGATGATCAGAATTAATACTGTAGAAAACTGAAAGACAAAAAAACCACTGGAGACTTTTTAAATATTGTAGTTAAAAAGAACAAAGAGAGTTGAGAACAAGGTTTACAAATACAATAGATATAAAAAACAATATATTAAAAGCCCAATCTAAAGTTTATGTTCCTCGAAATATTTATGGAGCGATGATCAAACATAGATAAAGCAATATTTTTGTGCTAAAAAAGATGCATGATTCATCTACCCAGATCTAGCATGCTCACCATGCCCCCCAAATCAAAATTTAACAAATAAGAAAGAGAAGCGTTTATGCTAACAAACTACTTGGCAGAGATTTTATGTATATATGCATATATACAATCTTGCAATCGAATAAGCTATACATCCATACACACAGACACACTCATGCACACAACATAAATGTTGGCAATGGTTCATGGAAAATGGCATTCTTATTTACTTTGTTATTGGTGAAATGCAAACTCTTCTGAAGTGTAATTGAGTAGTATGTATCAGAAAATCTTGAAATGTTTATATTTGCCACCAAAGTTTTATTTCTAGGATTTATTCCTTAGGAAAGAATAATAATTTATCTCTAAACTTATCTATAATAGTGGTAATGCCAAGATTTCTTATGATGGATGCAACCTAGATGTCCAATATTAAGGAAATTAATTAAATAAATTTTGTGCACAAATTTCTAACTATGCCATTGATTCTTTAGAAATGTTTAGTCAAGATACAAGGATGTTTTTATAGAAACAATAGAAGTTAAATTTTGTGAAAAGTTATTTTCTCTCTCTTATGAAAATAGCCAAAATTGATCTATGTTCTATGAATGGTCAAATTATGGGAGATATTAATTATATGCCATGTGTTGAATAGCTTTTAGGTATTCTGTAATAACATATATAACTATATTCCTTATGATTATAAAAAGAACACTTAAATAAAACACTCTGCCTCTGGGGGCATGATTATAGGTCACTATTATATTTTACAATTTCATATTTTTAAAAAAATTATCATAGTTACCATTATAAACAGAAAAATAAAATTTGTGTTTTTTCCGAAGAGTTTAGTTAGGGGACCAAATATGTGTTCATTAAATCTTCAGATAATGATTAAAGCATGTAACAAATTTCTTCCGAGGTTTATATGATATTTATCGTCAGACAATGAAAATCACCATCTGCCAGTTGCTTATTTAGTTCATATTACTTTCTTCTTTCTTGCAAACCCAAGACCAGTTTTGATGTGGACAGCATGGTGCCCTGCTGCAAGTAAGACATGCTTTTAAAACTCTCTTCCAGCTATAAGTGACAACTTGACAGTGACATAGTTCTGACCAATAAAACATAAGAAGGCTTTTACTTTGCCTGACCAGCAACAAACATAGTTTTTTCAGCCTCGTTCCCTTCCTTATGCCTTAAACCTGGATATGATGTCTGGAACAGCAGCAGCAGTCTTGCAGTCAATAGATGAGAAGCCCGAGGAAGAGACCTAGAGACTTGTAGAGGCGCTGTCCTGACATGATCCAGCTACTGAATTGAGGCTGGCAACCACTTGCTTTAGATCTCCGTGAGAGGAATAGACCCTTATATGTTGGAACCACTGTAAGCGAATGCTCATAAGTCATGGTACGGAATGGCTTCTGATTTTGTGTTAGTGTCCAGAAGTATTGCTAAATTTAGTGCGTGAATTGTAAGTGGTTCATTTCAAGCACCTATTAATATATGCTTTTCTCCTCCCATTAGGCTGTTTCAGTTCAATAGTTATTCTTAATTGTCTAGCTTTGTATTGTTTAATTTTGCTAGAATCTCAAGTCCCTTAGCAAACTGGCGGGAGCCACGTAGTGAGTAAATTCACATTTTTCTCTGTTGCTATCGGCTTCCTTGCTGCTTTTCTCTTTTGTGGGGTTCACCCTCATGGGTGTCTTCAACATGACAGGAAAATAGGGTCATTCACTCTTCTGTCTGCAGTAGTCAAGGGGCTTTGAAAGACATGAACGCTAATGGATATAGTACCATATGTTCTCACTCATAAGTGGACCTTGTACAATTATAATACTATAAGAAAGCGATTGGAAGTAATGGGAAACTGTCAGGGGAGGGGAGGTGGGATTGGCAGTTGAGGGAAACTGCTAGGGGAGGGAGGGGCATACCTCATCAACAAGGGTACCTGCATGATCAATGTTTGTATACCTAGCCCTGAATTGTACCCCACATCTTTATAATAAAATTTTATTATAGAGTGCAGTACAGTAAAACAAAAAGAAGATATCGTTTCTACTCTCAAAAAGTTAAGATGATTAAACAGTCTCTCTCTCTCTCTCTCTTTCTCACTCTTGCTTTTTGTCACACACACACACACACACACACACACACACACACACTCCAATGGAAAAGCACTTCTGAAGTTCCATTTAGCAGAAACCTTCAATTTCTGAGAGTTTTGCCCACACCAAGCACTGCGCAAGGTTTTAGCGATGTGGAGGTTATAAAGACACATTTCTTCCCTCATAAGCCTATTGTGTAGGCGGGAACACACCTGAAGTTAATCATTGTGATGGTGTACCACCAAAGTGCTCTGATAGGGATGGTATAGGCTGCTGTGTATGAGAAGGGTATCAGGAAATCCTTCTTGAGGGAGCCCATGCTTGGAAAGATGAGGAGGTGCTAAGCTAGACGGGAGAGCAGTATTTCAGGTAGAGGAAAGAGCATGAATAAACACTCTGAAGAGGATGGGGTGGTAGACAGCAAGTATTTAACTACTGCATTAACAAGGAGGGCCGAAGACAGAGCTGGAAGGCAGGTGGCAGTGGAATCAGGGAGGGCTTTGGGAAGCTGAAGAATTGCCGGATAATATGAGGATTGGTGCAGTGAACTTTGACTTGGGAGCAAGACTGACTTAATTCTCACCTATACACCACTTCTTTCATGAGTAGGCCATTTTAGAAAATCTTCTCTGTGTCTCCTTTTCTTCATTTGTAAAATGGTGTTAAATAATACATACTTTACAGTTGCAACAATCAGAGCAGGGGAGTTGCAAGAATCATAGCAGATATATGTAAAGCACCTAACACATTACCAGGCATATAGTAGGTGCCCAATAAGTGATAGCAATGATTATAATTGAAAGTCTTGAAGCAGAATATTGACGTAGTCTGATAAGAACAGGTGTGCAAAAATAGCTCAGAGTTGTAGATGTGAGGGCTAAAATCATAAGACCTTACAAAGTGCCTGGGATGACATTGGCTGGGGCAATCCTAGAGAATGATGGCTTGCAGTAGTTATCTTGGGGCCCAAAGGAGGCTTTTATTCTGGCATTGACCCAGGGGCCTGGTCAACCTGTTCATGTTTGAACAAGTTCGTATGAACCAAGGCTCATACACCTTAGCTGTGCCTCTAGGCCTAATCTGCTTTGCCACTCATGTCCTTCACTGGATTGTGAGTTTATTTCTCTCTACTTTCTCACATACCTGTTGTTTGATACATTCTAGGTCCAATCTCTCTAGAAATTGTCCTCTAGTTGTCTAACAGTTAGACTGCTTGTAAGTGGCATTGAGGGCAAAGCTAGTAAAAAAAAAAAAAAAATACACCAAATGCAGAGAAAGACATGTGGGAAAGGGTGAGGCATTTTCAAGATATCATTCACAGAAAATAAGAAAATTGGTTAAGTGAAGAAGAAGGAACGCTTAGGGTAGATTCAGGAGACCCTGGGGTAAGATAAGGAAGGTGATGGAACGAATATTGGTTGAAGAGGAAATATCAAACACAAGGCTATGCTTCCTTTTTTGTGTACCAAAATCCCCCCGGTATTATTTTCCTTATCTGCCTTTTTTCCCTTGGCCCCTCCAAGAACACTAAAGCTACAGCTTAGCAAGCCCTGTCAGTCCGCAATAGAAGTCTTTATTTACAAGTAGAAAGCTCGGCCTGATCCTAATGTTTTAAGTGTTTTTATAAGACCTTGTTTCCACTTCCAGGTTACAATGAGTCTAATCTTTAGCCAGTATTTTCAACATGTTCTTGCCCATAACATCGCTGGAGGAGACTGCATCCACATTTAATCGATCTTTGTTGACACTCTTACAGGCAGACCTGCACTCAACTTAAACTGGATAAAGGCCTTTTTGAGGGGTTAAAAAGGAGCATTCTAGTTTACTGAATTACCCACAAACCTGGCAAAGCTCTCAGAGAAAGGTCAGGACATCAGGTCTCTTCCCAGTCTACAAGCAGACATTTTTCTCCTTGTTCCAGGTTATTATGGTGCCTCACATTTGGCAGCGATTTCATCCAGTGTGTTAGAAGTAAATGGGGCTTTATATTCCAGGGCTTGATAAACAACATTGACTTTGAATATGAAATCCTTAGCCTTTAGTGCTCACTGTCATGATTAATGGATATCCAGTAATTTATGAATTTCCTTCTAGATGATATAAAGTTCTTTTATTACATGTGCCTTCTGAAAGCTGAGGGGCAACCTTCATATTATCATCAATCTGGAGACTATATCTCAAAAAAGTTTTATCTAATGCTTTCATTTTTATTTAATCACACGATTATTTTTATTAGACAAACAGGATTTGCCTGCTTTATCGGAATTTGACCGCTTATAAATAACTTTAAGCATAATTTATGAATAAATTATTATATTATTATTATTATCCCATCTCAAGTGCTTTTTAGAACAGTCAATATAAAGGTATTCAATCAAATTATTCAATATTTAAAATTGAACTATGATTCATTCTGTGAAAAAAATTTTTCTTAAGGAAACTCTAAAATTAGTTTTTAGTTTTTGCAGGCTAGATTGAAATTTTATTTCACAGAGTAGATATTATGATCAAATCCACCTGGGTAAACATGTTCCCGTATTTAGCAGGACCCATCTTGTACTGATGTGTGCAAGTGTTTCAGTTTCAATTTAAATGACATGTTTAAGATGTACGGTACCATTCAACATAGCTGGGTGGAAAGCTAAGCAGCCATGCCACCCTCTTGGACAAGTTAATTGAGCAGAGTTCATTGGAATCATGCAATTTGGCAGCTGTGCCTTGGATAGAGGGAATGTGGAAGGCTATTGTCTTTGGGGTCTCCTCTCTCCTTGTATTCCGTTTGCCTCATTTTTCTGTCTTAGACAGAACTCTCTTGTTTCCTTGGAGTCCTTATCCCAAATCAGCTTTTAAGAAAAATGAAAACAGGTTATAATTCTTGTTATTATGGCTTTGCTGAGACTGAAAAGCAATTGGCTGATTTCCCAACTCCTTGGAATTCTCCATATTTAAATTGACTTGAAGCCAGGAGTTAAAGTATTTTTCACCTGGGTTTGTAAGTATGTATTTAAATTTATTCTACAGTTTTTAACATTTAAAATAACAGGTTAAAAGAAACAACATAAAAGGCTATATTTGAAATAGAATTATATGATAAACTAGCAATTCGTTTAAAATATTTAATCAATAAAACTTCCCTAACTTTTTTTGGTTTGGAGATAATGCACAGAGATGCAGACATGTTTTTACCGATAAACATTTAAAAAATATCAAGATGGATTTGAGAATAAAATTTTGATTGGTTTTGTTATTTGTATTTTAGTAGTTTCCAAAATTGGCATCACCTTAATGGCCCCTTCAACTAATTTTTGGAAGTGGGTGGGATATAAATTATGCATGAATATATAAATAGACCAAGTTTTTAATTAGAATAAGTGCCTTTGGTGACAGCTTAAAAGATACACTTTAAATCAGCTTATAATATCTATTTTTAAAAGACTTCAAAATTCAAAGTTAAATGTTCTCTTTTCACTTCATTGACAATGGTGTAACTATTCTTGGGATTAAGAAGATATTGTCATTATTAATTTCTGGATAACAGATGATCAATTCCAAAGGCTATAATTGGATACCTGCTACGTGCTTGTCATAGCAGGAGACATAGGATGATTAAGAGCATCTTCTGCCTGTCATCCCAGCACTTTGGGAGGCCGAGGCAAGTGGACTGCCTGAGCCCACGGGTTTGAGACCAGCCCGGGCAACTTGGGGAGACCTCGTCTCTACAATAAATCAAAAACTAGCCGGGCGTGGTAGCGCGTGCCTATAGTTCTGGCTCCTTGGAAGGCTCAGGCGGAAGGATGACCGGAGGCCAGCAGGTCGATGCTGGGGTGGCTGTGAGCATGCCACTGCACTCCAGCCTGGGCGATGGACTGAGACTCCAACTCAAACAAACAAACAAACAAAAACCTTTAACTTAATTACACCCGCAGAGTCCCTCCTATCATATATG